>JASFDF010000069.1:22087-85808 GCA_036937115.1 Nidularia sp. FH-822889
ATTATGGCCCGTTACTTAAAGCGGTTTTGGAGCAAATTTTTGTGGCGCTTTGTTTATTTTAAATAACTTTTTATCTCTTAAGGTATTTTTCGTGCGATTTTGAATAAGCTTAATTGCAAAAAAAAAAAAAAAAAAAAAGCACAAAGGATGACGTACATCTTCTCCGGTGCATACCGGCCAAAATGGTTTGCCTGCCCTTGCATGGGGCCAATACCACCGTGCTATATATCCAGAAGTGTAAGCTATGACGCGTTCAAGGAGGAGAGAACATCTACTCACGGCAAAGAAGAGCCACTGCAGCTCCTCGCTATACCCTTGCGGATCGGTGACGGGATCGCGGGAGAGCTTGTGCTCCTTGTCGAACTGCGCAGCGAGGTAGACGAGAATGGCGGAAGTCTCGAAGACGGGGAAGCCGTTGTGGGTGATGGCGGGTATGCGTCCGTTGGGGTTGATCTGGTAGTTAGGATTTGTGTTAATGGGAGGCCGATTGTAGAGAGGGGACAAAAGACGTACTTCCAGGAACCACGGGGACTTGACTTGGTTGTGCACTTTCCCGATGTCGGAATCGCGGATGCTCATGGCCACCGTCCTGTTTCGATCATGTGAGTCAGATGTTTATACGCGTACAGACGGCGTGGAGTGAACTTACTCATAGTCGACAGCCCCGGGATATGCAGCCTGGATAGTAAGGTTGACGTTGCATCCTCAAAGAGTAGGTTAGACCAAAACTCACTTTCAATTCTTCGAGAACAACAGAGGCGGCATGGCCGTTTGGCGTTCCCTGCGTATAGAGCACGAGCTGCTTAGAGGTGGTGGTCATGCTGGAGCGAGAGGTGGGAGTTAAGATGTTCTTGGTGAGGCCGTTCGACGCCCTTATGAGTCTTTGAAATGGGTACATATGAGTAAGCGCCAGACCCCTGGTGAATCTATGTGAAGGCTTACATAGTAGCTAGTAGCTAGTTTGAACGCGCGTCGGATGGCGTCATCCGTCGGTGCTTGGTAAGTTGTAACCGAGAGTTACTAAGCTAGTGAAACACGATGGAATTCTTTGAAATCATGAAATCTATGAAGAGCGACCAAATGTCCTGAGATTTGCTTGATGAGGACGCGTCACAAGATGGAGTAAGGGATAGAGACATGGCAGTCGAACAGAAGTTGACGCGAGCACCGCCACTGCTCAAATCAAGACGCGCATACTATGATTCGCATCATATTTGCTTATTCAAATTGGAAGATCTCTTGTCAGCATCAGCGAGAATAAACTTGATGATATGGAGTAGTAGCCCTGTTCAGTGACTAGAATATATTTCTATTAGTATTATACATTATGTCTCCGGCGAATTGAGTAGCTGCAGTTGTCATGGATAAAAATCGAGTTTGATGTTTATCATAAGCTTGTTTCCTCTACAGATTTCAATATGTGGTAAAGTATGGGAACTCGAGGGCTAAGTCGTAGCCTGAAAGGAAGCGGTGTTCGACCAGATAGGCCATCGTATTCTTGGAGGGAGATTGGCTCATCGGGAAGAGCATGAAACGTATACGACCATAGAAGACGTGATATCGCGAGCCATAATTCACGTTCAGCAGCCGGCAGGCCTGGGCATATTCTTCTCCTGTGTAACGAACAGTGAGCCCCCGTGCTTTGAAATATCAACCATGAAATAATACCCTGCTCCAAATGCCCAGTGATCGCGATGCATAACATTGCCGATCTTGGCGGATTCCTCGCAGCTGAGCTTATCGTCAAAATATCTATCAGGATTAAACATGAAACTTTGGGGACGAGCATTAGATCCCATGCAATACGGGTAATTCTGAACGATTCACTCACGGATCTGGATAGCGAGTTTCGTTATGATGGAGAGTGTAGCAATTCAGGACTATCACAGTACCCTTCGGAATATACATCCCGTTATACTTAAAATCCTGAGAGGTGCAATGTGGCGTAGCAAACCAGAACGGAGCATGAACACGTTGAACCTGAGAGTAGCGAATTTTATTGATTAGAGTAATAGATATTAATTATAATATTTGCCTCCTTGATAATGGCTCGAATGTAAGGAAGAGTGGCCTCATCTTCTGCTGTTGGCCAGCGATCTTGACCAATAACTCGGTCCAATTCCTCATGAGCACGGGAAACTATTTCCGGATGTGACGGGATCAGAGCAATGAACCACTGAATTATGCCAGATGTCTACGCAATGAATTCAACATATAGCTCAGAGACGATGGAGTTGCACTCACAGAATGAACTCCTCCAAGGGTAAAAACTGCAGACAGCATGCAGAGATCCTCCCAGTCAAGTTTCTCTTCCTCTTGACTCTCAAGGAGGGTCTTGACCAAACAGTCTGGAACATGTTCTCCTGCATCCATTCGAGCCTTCAATTGTAAGATCATGCTGCCATAGACATCAATAAGATCATCATGAAGCTTACGACCTCTCCGGTGCTTCTGAGTAGGTATCCACTGAAGAGGTTCGAAGAAATCTATGGCATTCGACCATGGGCCTATTATAATTGTCAGATGTCAATTTATAGATTCATTCTTTAAATATTTCTCACCGGTGAGATCCATAAACTCCATAGCCAGATCAAGTGCCTTTGAAATCAGCAGGTCAGATGTGGAACTTGTTCGTATTCCAAAGGAGATTATAAGCATGTTGCTGGGAAGATATGGGATCAATACTTTCTGTGACAATGGAATAGAGTATCGAGCTCACTTCAAAGCAAACCTGCCAGTATAATGGGCCGGATTTATTGGACGTGTTCCTAGTAGGCTCTCTTCATAGAGTGACTTGATAAAAATATGTGCTTCGTAGTCCATAATTTTCGCATATCCTTGCATAGCTCGAGGTGTCAGCACCTGAGTTGCAAGACGTCGATGCTGCCTCCTGCGTAGATATTCAGAAGCTCATCAGGGAAAAAATGAATATAGGGAAAAAATTACCACTTATTCCCATACTCAGATGCTGTAATTGCGCGTCCACGAAGAATAACTTGATTTTTCATGAAATATTTCTTTCGGGTGGAGAATATGGCACCGTTGGTGACAAGGAGTTCTCTCGCAACATGAGGATCTGAAATTACAACGAATAGCTGACTTCCCATCCAGATGGAAAACAATCCGCCGTACTGTCTTGCCCAAGAATGGAGAGCGAGTTCAGAATACTTTCGAAGAAAAGCATATCGTATCCGCGGCCCGGGAGGGAGGCGATTCCCATCTTCGTCAATGATCCACTTACGAAGAATACTAGGGCTGACGAAATAAAGCAAGACGGCCACTACAAAGGCTGCTAAGATCTGTTATCAACGTTTCGGAATAAGCTCCTTCTAAAATGTCATAGAAACAGTTCAAAACAGACCTTAAAGATTTTTTCGCTGCTTGACATAGCGAAAGCCGTGAAGCGATATGTTTCTCAATTAAAAACTCTGCACATCAGTTTTATGACAAACTAGTTTCTCAACCATGGGACCTTCAAAAGTGCCGTGAAACAGAAGAGTTGGACAGAATTACAAATCTTAAGGAGAGGGGACCCCGAATATCCCCTGTGATACAAAGTCTGGGTAAAATTTTGGCCAAAATACCTGATACGCTTGTCACTGGCGGCGCCCGACTATTTTGCCGGTGGGAGAATCAAATGAGAACTCGTAAAAGCTAGGAAAAATATGGACAGCATTGTGACAATGAAGGAATATTATCATTTCACTTGAATTTCCGAAAGAATTTATCATTCTTCCACATTTTTGTGAAGATATTTATCATTCTCCCAAGAAATGTATCATTCCCCTCCAATTTCTCTGTTATCTAGATTTAGTCTAGCTTTCATGCATTCTCCCTTCAATCTCCCTCCTAAAAAATAGTCGGGTGCCAGTAGTGTGTGCGGGTAAAAATTGCAGGATTGACGGTAGCCCTGGGCAGAATGCAGTGGGGGGGTCGGACTCCCAGCGGCAAAATCACAAGTGTACATTACCTCAGTCCGGGTCAATGTGATTAAAAGTTGCGCTAACTAGCCAATCTACGAAAGCAGATGGTAATACTACCAATGTTTACGACAAACTTGGCAGTACAATCATAGAAGAAAAAATAAAACAGTGTCGTTTCTGACAACTTCACTCCAATATGTGTGTTGGTTGCTTTCTGGACGTAAATCGATTCTAAATGTACTGTTTTATGCTTAGAAACGCTCCTCATGCATGGTAGGGATAAATTTTTGATTTTTCCGACCTAGAATAGGTCTGAGGCGTCTTCCAGGTAAATAACTGTCCAAAAGTGCCTTGCACAGATCAGGCCTCATAGGGGACTGCGAGGGGTCCTATGAAGAGTTAATTATATCTCTTTTTCTGAGACCTGATGGCCCTGGTTTCCAGGAACCTCAAAAATGGTGAAAATCAGCCGGAACTTGGAAACAAATTTGATGTTTCATCGATAGGTGAGCAGGCTAATATCCAACAAGATATTTGCATTATTCATCTCGTGCTGCGTCATCAGTAAGAAAACATATACACCCACAATTAGAACTACATAAGGAAAGAAAATTAAAAAAGACAAAAAAGATAAAATAATCCACTGTCAGGCTGATGCAAGCTTAATACAGAATCTTTCATAGTTGAAAATAAATCTAGGACCAACTTTGAGCGCTGAAACTTGATCTAGAGAGCTCTACAGGCCTCAGAGGCTTTCTAGGCGGACGTTATTGGGGGTGTTGCCTAACATATGCAAATAGATCTCCATGTGGCATTTATGTTCTAAAATTGCTATCTTTAACTCTCTCCAAACTCTCTCTCTGAACAACCCGTAATAACAATGTTATCAAAGTCAAAAGACATGCACGAGGCATCCCGGGTCAGTAGCAGTTTAGTCTGAGCCTTCAGTGGATATGAAACTGCATCACGTGGAGCGTTGCTTGTATCACATGATGCAGACGCGATGTTTTGCGTGAGGCGCGCGTCACGGTCAAACCGAGTCTAATCGCCGTCGGTGCAACTATGCTGCCAGGTGCAGGTGCATACATCGAACTAATTATATAAGTAAGGGAATAATAGACCTTGACTAGCATACAACTTGACTTAACATGGCTTACATCATACTTGAAGCCTTACAAGTTCCAGAGTTTAGTAGTTGTACTTTGTAGCAAGATCCGGCAGTCAACAGGCTGCGCCCAGAATTGGCCATAGGTATGTGATATTCTATACTATCACAGGACATTAACGCTTTCACACGAGTCTTAAGAGCCCTTTGTGGGCCGTGGTATTCTATCATCATCTTATCTTTCCATCTTCGGGTATTGAGTGGAAATTCATGCATGTGAAAGACAGGTAGTTCCGGATAACTGCGCTATCCTCATGGAGGCCTCACCTCCCATCAACGTTTTTGTCCAGAAGCAATATGCTACCAAGGCTTCACACTCGAAATATGGGTATTAGAATCTACCTCGAAGGCCGAGTTAGCAAGTATTCCTGGTTGATTTATCGCTGATTTCCTCATATATATGGACTGATTTTTGTGCAACCTCGCATCGATATCTCATATGCACACGGTGAGTGATGTGTTTTATTCCCATATAAGACGAACCTTCGACGACGAGTCTATTTCCTCAGTTCGGACGTAATACAATTTATAGTGTGCTGCCCCCACGTTGCATTGGAAGGGCACATATGTACAGAGCAAACCAGTAAACATCATACACTTCTCCTCAAATCATCTACGCCCAAAACTTTCATGAACGAAGCTGACATTGAATGTTCCACAGGAGCCCTCACAGTCCACTGCATATTGCACACTCACTCACCAAAACCGAAATGGCAATTGAGATATAAATAATCTTCATTAGAAAAGTCCTAGGTTACGAAAACGGTCTGCAAGATAAACGACGAAAGCAAAATAATTTATTTCTTCTTGCCATTCCCCTTCTTGCCTTTCTTTTCTGGCACTGCTTTTGGTTTTGGCTCGACGACGGGAGCGGGAGGCACTGTCTTCTCAACACTCTTCGGAGGTTGGGGGGCGCTCTTTGGAGGCTGGGGAACGGCCTTCGGGGGTGGAGGAACGGCCTTCGGGAGTTGAGGGACACTTTTCGGGGGTTGGGGAACGCCCTTCGCAGGCTGAGTAACGTTACTCGGTTGGACACGTCTGAAGCCACCTGGAACGAGGAACGAATCCTCCTCTTCCAATGACTTAAGGGCAAAGTCGCTGCTATCGAAAACCTGTGGGCTTGGGCTGTCGCCACCGACGACGCTCGGGGTCCAATGTACCGACTTCGAACCTAGCATCCCCGCATCACCGCCTTCATGCAGCTTCGCCATTCTAGCATTGTCCTGCTGCAACTTCCGCGCAGCAGCGGCGAACCATTCGGGATCGAACCCGGCAGTGGTACCTATATCATCCTGCTCCTGCTCCTCTAGCTCCTGCTCCTCCTGCCCCTCCTCGGCCCCGTACCCAAAGATATTCACGAACGCTGCAGGGGGGGCACTCGGCTTAGGCTCCATGATGATCCTCGAATCCGAGGGCAGCTTCTCTGTCCAGCCCGCATCCCCTTCCTCATCAGAGATCTCCTCGATCGTGACCTGCTTCCCCTTCCCGTTCTTCTTCCCTTTCGCCTTCTTCAGTATGCTCGCAGGTGTTGCTTCTGACCAGCCCGTTGATGACACGCTAGGCAAGTCCCTCGTACCAAAGCGTGGGCTAGGCGAACCAGGGTCGGAGAGGCGGCGCAGAAGCTGAGCTGCTGCGGGATGCCCACGAGGCTCTGGCATGGAGGTCGACTTCTCGATCTGCGACGACCGCGAAGCGGGCGGGGGCGCCCACGTCTGCCTCGTCGCCGCCACACCACTAGCAGCGCCGCCTGGGACCCAGATCTCATGCACAGACGGGCGTGGGGGCTGCACCGGGGCCTTGGGGGCCTTGGACTCCGTATCCGACGCACCCCACGCGCCGCCTGGCGTCCAGAACTCCGGGCTGCTGCCTTCAGAACTCGAGCTGGTCCTGCTCGCGGGCTGGTCCAAGGTGGCCTTGGACGACGTCGCGCCGAGGCTCTCATTGGGAAGCCACTGCTTCCTCAGGCCGCTCTGGCGGATGGTTTGGTCTGCCTTGAGGAAGGGAAACGCCGGCTCCTGGGAGTTGGAGAACCCACGGGTGGGGGTGGGCCGGGGGGTGGACGGGCTGTCATCCAGCTTGAATGGCGAGGAAGTGGGGATGTCGAAGAAGGGGTTGCGGGCCATTGGACGGGGCGTCGACATGAAGTCCTCCATCTTGCCTTTTACATGCGGTGGCTCTGGTAACTCATACTCCTCCTCTTCTTCTGGGGGCTCTGGCGACGATTCCTCCATGGGAAGCTCTGGGTCGGCATTTTCGGCAAGGGCGGAGGCACCTCCCTTCTTCAGCAGAGCCTGGCGCTGCTTCTTGTTCAGCTTCTTCCCAGCGAGAGCAGCTGGAGGAGCAGGGGAAGAAGCTACCTTCTCCATTTTGGATGCGACGGGAGGCCTCGACTCGACGATAGGAGTTGGCACCTTCTTGGTCGTTGGCCAGGCCAACTCTGGTTTGCTCTTGAGGCCAGGGAGCATGGGGCTTGGCTCGGGAACTTCTGGCTCAAGTTTCCACTTCGAAGCGATGGGCGGCGAGGCCTTTTTGGTTTGGGAAGACGGAGTATCCCTGCCTGAAGACTCCGAGAAGAGAGAGGGTTTCTTACCCCAGCCACTCGCTACTGCCGGCACTGGTGCGCTCGGCTTCTTCGCCCACCCGCTGGCGACGGGAGCTGGAGATGGGGTGGGCTGGAGCTCAGATTTGATGCCCCAGTCACTGGCTGTGGGAGTCTTCACGTCAGGCTTCGCGTTCCAGGAATTCTCAGCGGTGGCTTTTGTGTCAGGTTTCATGCCCCATAGGCTCTCAACAGCAGGCTTCGGCTCGGCCTTGACTCCCCGCCCACTCGCAGTAGGCTTCGTTTCCTCCTTCATACTCCAGGCGCCTGCAAACTTCGTCTCTGGCTCCTCGCCCAACGACATTCCCCACTGGCTCCCATCGTACCCACCCGCCTCCATCATGGCATCCATAAACTCCTGCGGCATCTCCCCCTCCTCCTCGTCCTCCTCGTCGTCGCTCGTGTACGGCTGTTGGAACGCCGCAAACCGGTCCTGCACAACACCTGCCCCGGGGGTGCGCCACATCGATGGGTGCGGCTGTTGCTCGGAGACGAAGGGTGACTCGAACATGGAGAACGACGTGCTCTGCATGCTGGCATATGGGTTCTCAGACTCCTTCACCTGCGGGGCGGGTACCTGCGCGAGCAGATCCGCGAGGTTGAACTTGCTCTCCAGGTCCGCAAGGAGCTGCGTGTCGTCGTACGCGCTCTCCATCTGCTTCCCTACCCCCGCCTTCACCTTGGTCGTGTTCGCTGTGCGGCCCGGGTCCCTCAACGCCGTGCGCTTCTTGATCTCATCCCTCCTCCTCTTCCGCTCCGTAGCCACAATCGTCTTCCTCTCCTCCTCCTTCGCCGCGCGCAGCTCCCGCATACGCTGCTCATGCGCACGCATCATGCTCAGGTCCTCGCCCTTCCCCGTGCCGAGCGTCTTGCGCGCCATGTGGTTCTCCCTTGCGAGGAGGATGTCGAGCCTTGCCGCCTCGCGGTGAAACTCGACGATCATCTGGTTGCGCACGCTCATTTTGAACGCCTCGAAGGAGGCTTCGTCGTCGAGCGGGTCCGTGGAGTCGGCAAGGACGGGCCCGATATAGGTGGGCCCGGGGAGGCGCGTCTTGGAGGTGGTGGTGTCTGGGGGGCGTTTGGGGAGGACAGGGATGGGTGGGACGCCGCGCTGGAAGGCAGAAGAGGCTACAGTATCGAAACTGAGCGGGCGGTGAGGGGGTTGTTCTGGGGAGCCGGTCTTCGAACTCTGTGCAGAGTCGGTGCTCCATGTCGTGGTGTACCCCGATGACTCGGTGCCCCATCCTGCACGATTGGGTATGCCAAGGTCCTCGTCCTCCGAATGCACGCCATTATGGGCCTGAAACGTTAATACCAAAAAGTGAACACGTGTTTTAGAGATGAACGGGTGCGCCACACTGGGCTGTGACTTACCACTTTGTAGAAGAAGTCCTCGTCGACCTTGCCGAGGTCGCTGGGGTTTACCATTGCATAGCTGCTCGCGGAGGAGTTGACGGAGCGCGTGGTGCTGGAAAAGGCGGGGGCGGAGGTTTGGGCGGGAGGTTGTTGGGCTGGGAGAGGCGTTGGCGGGACCACGTTTTCCACCGGCGCGGCAGCCTGCTCGTCGAGGTGGGCCCCAAGAGCATTTTCCACTGCGAGCCTCTCAGAAGCGTTGATGTCGACCCACGCCTCGTCCACCAGGCCGCTCTGTGCTAGTCGTTTCTGCCACTCCTCACGGGCGGCAGTAAAGTGCTCTTCCTCAAGCCTACGCTGTATAGCGACCTTGTTCTTCTTGTGCTCAGGTTCCGAGCAACGCATTTTGGCTGGGGTCTGGTGCCACTTGGTCTCCTCAGCCTGCAGAGCCTTGAAGCGGGCCACTTCCATCTTCTTGCGCGGTGCTGCAAGCCATTTCTCGAACGTGCGCCATAGATTCCTGACTCTTTCGGCGTCGTCGCGATTGTACTGGGGCATAGGGTGGTGGTTGGGATACATATCGGAAAGGGGGGAGGGGGAGATGGATGGGAAGGGTTATGGGTTATGAGCGAGATGACTCGGCACGAGTAAAAAATTCCGGAGTAAGAGAAATTGTTCGGATGGTGGTAGGGCAGAGCAGCTGGCGCACAACAGGAGTGTGACAGAGATGGGAATAAAACGGCTGCCTCGTGTTCGTCTGGCGCGGGTAGCCGGTGCTGATTGTAATCCGTAGAATCAAGGAAAGGCGTCGCTGTGTTGTTCCCGGGCCTTCTCCGGGTGCGTGTGTGCGTGTGTCCAGTATAATCTCCTTACGAAACAGAAGCTGGTATCTTTATGCTGGTTGCCGGCGCCAGAGGGGGGTTTGCGGGCGATAAGCTCGAGGGAACGGGGGCAGGTGACAGAGAGATGGACGACGTCGGGTAGAGAGCCATATCATTGGATGGAAGTTAGAAATGAAAAACACGAGGCGGAAAAGCGTCGGTGCACCCTCTGCCCAGGTCCATTTCTGGGATAGTGGGGGGGACTCCGAAGGGGAGTGATGCCTATTTAACGCCCGCGTATTTTCCAAAGAAAGCCATATCGATGTCATCACAACGGAACACGCGGCGACGGAAGGGCCGCACATGCGCGCACGCTTCGCCCGATGTCTTTTGTCTCGCGTCGATATCCCCTTTCTCCGAGTACTCCCAAAAAATCTAACTCTTCGTAATCGCGCACTCCTCGCATATAGCACTCATGAATCGCTATTAATGCCCCCAAGCGAGCCTCATTTCCCTATCCCATCCCTCGATCATTGCGTCGTGCGCCTTTCTTCCGTCCTTCCACCATCATCTCTTCCTCGAACGAACCACGCGTGGCGCAGGGGTGTGGCAATAGTCTAGATTCTACATATGCGTTTTTCATTTCCCTCCGTCCTTTCCATATCTACTCAAAATTCCCTCGTAGATCATCCCTGCGCACTTAGCGCCAGTGGACGCCGTTCTAGACACGGTGATTTGGCGCTGGCGCCACTGAGGAGGTGAATGAATATTAACTCTGGGTGACTTGCAAGTTCCCGACGTACCCTTATCGATTTCATGGCAGATATACGTTATTCACCCAGTGTTCTTCCGCTGCGCAGTGCACTCTATTCCGGCCGGCGGTAAGCACGGCCGACCGAACCACATCTCCTCTTTCCCTTCGGTGTGTAAATCGCTTATTGCCTATTACTTAGCTGCGTGCTAATTCATCTCTTTCGCGCAGCAGGTCCACCAAGCACGATACGTTCTCTTCGGGGCACCCCGTTTGCCGCAAGCCGCAAGCCAGCGTTGTTCTACTTCGTGCACCTTTTGTGTTTAAGAGAAAAGGGGGCACAAAAGACGCGGAGCTGTATAAGAGCGCCAGCTCCTGTGCACCTATGCCACACGGCACGGTATGGCTCAATCTCCTCCGAGCCTACCACATGTCTGCGGACGATCACGGTCTTTTCGGCTTCGCATCTTTTGTGCTTAATGCCAACGGCTTGATCCAACACCTCGTTCGCGCAGGGACCTCGGTGTTGGTACTGGGTAATGCCACTTACCCGGCGGTCCATGATTCAGCACCATGACCTCTTCTCAGCGACTTACTCTACCAAAGTGATAGTATTCTCCCGATATTAACGCTTCGCTGGTTCAGTTCATCACTACGTGGCCATAGCTAGCGATTTTCTTTCTGCTTTATTCAGCGGCACTTTTGCCTCTTTCAATGGTGCGCGTGACCTGTACCTACATTTATTTTATTCAGCACCGTCTAACACCTTATTTAATTAGGATACTAGGCACCACTGCACCTGCGTAAATATATGTGGACCCTTACACGCAGGAACAGGCGAGGATCCGCGCGTGGTCTTAGCTAAAAGTTCTTTGTGCTTGAGCCGGAAAGGGACCCACTTCAAAGTGCTGACGTGGTGAATCACCATACTCCAGTGATTCGTCAGGCACACGCTGCTTTCTTTGTTAGTTTTGGGCAGGCAGACAGTTCGTAATGAAGTGCGTATTTAAATTGGGGATTTGCTGGACACGGCTGACGCTCGATTTATATTAGGCCATACTACATGGATATGTTCACTTCATTTGCTCGATTAACGGTGAGACTCTCCGCTTGCTTAGCAATATTATGAGCACGGACAGAAAGAGTCTTTCTTTCTCCGAGCACCAGGCTGCCCCTTTGTCCAGGGGCTCTTTCATTTGGTTCGCTAGGTTGACGATGCGAATCTCCGTCTGTTCGCCTGGTTCTCCTGGTGCACGAGCACGAGCAGGAGCACGACCCTCCTTCCCTTCAACATTTGGTGTCTTTGACACCTTTGACCTATTGACTACCTTTCTTTGATACCTAACCAACCGCAACCGTTGGCCATAGGGTACATGTTTATACGGGCAATTCATGAACGCAGCTGACTCCTATTTTAAAATAACCGTCATGAGCAGGCTTGTGCATTTCACCTCTCTACATTGAGGGCGTTAACCTCACCTACTTCTCATTGTGTACCCGGACAGCTTTGGCACGAACACGGGCGCAACCCTGTCTTCCATATTATCCAGCACCTTTGACGGCCGATGTTCAGCCTTTAATCTGTCGATTGCTTTTAGTTTACTTTCACGGAGCCATCCGTGTTCATGACAGGGTGCATATTTGAAAGTTGGGCATTTCACCATCGACGCTCGTTTTAAATTAGCCGTCATACTCGCTAGGTTGACGATCTGAATCTCTGTCTGTTTGTCTAGTTCTCATCATGCCCGAGGCACATTCCTTTTTCCCTAAGCATCGGTTTCTTTAACGCCTTCCTCTTGCCATTTTTGTTTAGGTTTAAGCAACAGTGCGAGGTGCGTGTTTAAAACCTACGGGATTACGTAGAGCGACCTGATAATTGATTTATTTCAAGGACATTGTTCACTTCACTTCGCTTGATCCTCGATTGACTATGTGAATCCCTGCCTGCTGACTGTTCTTTCAGAATTAGCCAGTTGCGCCTGTGAATAATAAGAGTGCGTCTTTGAAAGCTGGGAAATTTATTAATACCGACGCCTATTTTTTACCTCACTTCTCTAGCTTGACGATGTGAATGTCCAGCCCCTCATCCGTTCACATCGTGCACGAGTACAAGCACAGGCGCGAAGCTGTTTTGAGGAGTATTTCGTCTTTTATGGTTGATAGCTAGCCTTTCACTTGCTGACAGTCTTCCATAACTCTTGTGATAGGGTACGTGTTCAACAGTGAGAACCTCCACCTGCCTATCTGCACGGGCGCGGCCCTGTTTTCCCGAAGTAAACGGTGCCTTCGATGACTGACGCTCGCCCTTTCACCTGCTGACCAGCTTTCTTTTAGAATTAACCAGCTAACACCTGTTGATGATAGGGTACGTGTTTAAAAGTTAGGGGCTCTTAGACATGACTGACGTGTGATTTATTTCAGGCTAATTGCACACTAGATTCATAATGGAATCTCCATTTTTACCTGATGCTCATCGTACATGAGGACGGGCCCAGGCATGACCCTTTTTCGCAGAACATTCGACGGGTGATACCGACTTTTTCACCTGCTGACTATCTTTCTTTCACTCTAACCAGCCGCTTCCGCTGATGATGATGGGTGTTTAAAAGCTAGAGATTTTTCAATGATCCCCATTGTTCACTTCATTCCTCTAGATTCACGATGCAAATATCCACCTGCTCATCCGCTCTCAACGTACACGAGCATGGCCCTGGTAACTACCTTGCTCTCAAAATTAACCAGTCACGCCTCTTAATAAGATGCATGTTTAAAAGCTAGAGATTTCACAGATACAAGTGACACTTGATTTATAATAGACGACATACGTGGAATTATCCATTCGTTTGACGGTGAGAATCTCAGTCTTCTACTTGTACACGCCTGGCACGAGCATAGCACGACCCACTTTTTCCTTCCTAAGCGCAAATATCAGCTTTTCCGCCGGCCGAACCTTCTGCATGCAAGCCGTGCTCTTTGCCTGCTGGCCGATACAGCCCTGCATCATGCTAGGCGGTGATAGGCAGACCAAAGACTGGCTTGAAGGCCGGCGACGACGGTGATGTTGTGCTGTGATTCATACAGAGGCTCTCGAAAATACAGTACGAGCTACGAGCTACTTACTTCCGCTGCACGGTGGGCGACTTTCTAGGGCCTTTCCATGCGCCTCGTGTGCCGCTGCGGGGTTCCACGTTAGCACCGCATGCGAGTCCGACTGAGGTTTTCCTGATACGTGCTCGGTGCTCTATATGGCGCTTCATCTCAGGTGTGCTCAGGTAGTTGTTGGTGTCACCTTGCTCCCCCTTTAGTCTGTGTCGTACGAGTGCAGGTTTCGCGGGAGAGCGAGGGTGGTTCTTGATGTGGATGCAGTGCGGACTTCTCATGATATCATAGCACGGCTTGTTTTAGAGACATTGTGGATGACAAGGACGGAGCATATGGGGTGTATATCATAATGGTCCCGTCGTGATTGACCCAGGATTGACCCCAGAGTAGATGCTGGTTAGTTGCTTACTTCCCAATCAAGCGCGCCAGGGAGTGCTAGCGATAAGATAAGGAAAGATCCGAGGATCTACTGTCAACACGGCCATACAGCACACGCGTTGCCTGTCGACGGTCACGACGGGCTCGACATTGTGAGCGACAGCGAGCAGACACCTAGAGGAACGCGCATCGCAGCAAGGGCCACTGACTGGTGTGAGTATCTACGCTGTACTACTCATCCATTGGCGCTGCCTTACTTCTGAACGCGTGTACTGAACATGAGGCATTCAGGGCATCCCCGTGAACGCTTCTGATTACGGAGAGGGGCTCGCACCCCATCGTCTGACACCGCCCGCATCTCCCCCTCCCCCCACCATCGATTCTGCGCCTTGGAAGCACACTCCGTCCTGCCGATCCCACAAGCGCTCTGCAACTCTGGCGGTTCTCTGTCCTTTCGATGCCCACATTGACCACCCATGCCCCATCGACAAGCACGCCCGCCTTCGCCAAACGCGATGCCCCCGATATCGAGCCGGACGACACGTGGAAGAACGGCCTGAAGAAGCGCATCGAGGAGGGCCTCGCCTCCATGGTCAAGGATGCAAAGGACAGCCTCGAGCGGCAGCTCACCCAGATCACTGTGTCTGACGCCGATCGCGGGAGGTACAAGGCCGAGTACACCCAGGCCATGGACACCATCCGCAGGCTCGCCGCGGAGCAGTTCCAGATCGAGCTTGACCGCGAACGCCAGGAGCGCCGCTGGGCGCTGGACATCCCCATGCACCCCCAGTGGAACCAAGCCCTCGTGCAGGAGCAGGTGGAGATTATGCAGCAGATCAAGCGAGGGGGCGGGTCTAATAGTGCGAATGGCAGCCCAGTGGAGGAACGCAGACCCGCCCCCATCCCTGCCCCCATCTCTACCCCTGCCCCTGTCCCGGCCCCAGCTCCGCGCCCCCCACCCTCAACACTGCCTACTACATACGAAGTTCCGCCGCTTCCCCCACAACTGAAGGAGATGCGCCAGCAGGCGACCTCCTCCGCCTCCATGAGCACCTCGCGCCGCGGCTCTGACTTCAGCACCTCCTCCCGCGACCGTGAGGATGCCCTCGCCAGTCTGCGGCGCAATGCTGCACGCCCCATCGTCCCCGACCGCCCCCCGCTCCCGGAGGCTTTTAAGCCCCCACCCGCACCGCCCCCGGAGGAAGACGACAGCGCCGACGACGGCGAGGGCTCTGATTCCTCCGACGCAGACGATGAGGCCCTCCTGCGTCCTCCACCACGTACCAAGCCCCCCCTCAACTCCCCTTCTGAGATGGCACCCATACCGGAGGTCCCGCATAGCCGATCCATCGATCACGTACCTCCCTCGCGTGCTGGGTCCATCTCCGAGCGTCATGCTCACTCGCCCCCCAAGCCCATCCCGGCGATCTGGAAGCCCTCCATCAGCCCGGAGGAGGACGCCGCGGCGTCGAAGCCGTTCATCGTCGTCGCTGCTAGCGGCGGGGCGGGTAATAGGCGGGGGAGCTCGGCGAGCACACGGAGTACTGGTTCGGCGGGGGGGAGGCGGCCGTCGATTGCGGAGACGATTGATGAAAGGCCTCTCACAGCGAAGGGGGGTGAGGGGGCGAGCACGGGGGTAGCGCGGGAGAGGGAGAGGGAGATGCAGCTCGAGGCGGAGAAGGCGTGGAGCTATAAGGAGAAAGCCCGGGAACGCGAGCGCGAGAAGCCTCTCACTACGCCGATGCGCACGGACAACCGCCAGCGCACCATCAGCGAGGAATGCGCACCCTTGCCCATGAGGACGGACAATAGGCAGAGAACATACAGCGAGGAGATTCCTGGGGCTCCCATCATTCGCACGGATAATAGGCAAAGGACGTTCAGCGAAGAGATACCCAGCTTCTCATCGGAAGATAGGGATTTCCCGTCTTTTCCTCGCTCAGCGGGGTACCACCCGCCTATGGTCCTCCCCCGCGCAATTGTGCCCAAGTTGTCCTTCACCAGCGACGAGCCACAGCATCGGCACCGCCCACCGCCGTCGAAGGCCAGTTGGGACGACCCACAGGACGGTGTACCATCCACGTCGGCGACGGTGTCGCGCAAGACATCTTTTGCCAATAACGATGACCGGGACCGAGCAGCGTTCCAGTCCTCGGCGTTCTCCCGTGTCTCCCCACTCAAGCCTGTGTTTGTCTCTGATGAGCGGGGGGAGTACCAAGCTGCCTCTCCCGGGGGACACAGGCTGACGGCGAAGATGTCCTTTTCTAAGAAGGACGATCGCGACCGCGAGCGTGAGCGTGAACGAGAAAAGGAGCGGGAATGGGATCGCCAGCGCGACAGAGACCGAGAGCGGAAGATGGACGAATACTCCGACCCGCCACGGCAATACGGCTCGCTGTCCTCTACGCGCCCCTCAAACTATCCTACTCCCCCGGCGTCCGCTGCCCCTCGTTTAGGGAGGGACTATGCAGCGCAGGAAGAGTTTGATGAGTGGGACCGGGAGGGCGGACGGTATTCCGATGTACAGCAAGGGGAGTACCAAAGGCCTGGGAGTGCAAGGCCCCAGCCGAACCGGCAGGGGTCGTATTCGAGGCGGGAGAGGGAGGAGCTCGAAAGACGGCAGGGCGGGGGTAACGATGGTGGGTCTTTTGCAGTTGTCTTTTGGGACCCAGCCGGCTGATCAGGTTTTCCTTTCGTTAGACCCATACACCCGTCAGCCGTATTCGGCATCACCCAGTATTCCCATCAGCCCGCCGCGGCATTCACCCAGCCTCGAGGAGACAGGCGGGGGCGGCGGCAGCAGTTGGCGTGATTGGAACACCAATCAACGAGGGCGGTACGAGCACTACCAGCAGAGCCCCACCTGGAAGCAGGGCTCCTTCCAGTCGTCCTACCAAGGGCGACATGACGGGTCAGGGTACCACAATTTCGGAGGCCGCGACGGGGGTGAGCATAGGGCCGACATTGACGAAGAGGGGTATGACTCTGAGTTGGATAGGGAGGAGGAGGAGGCGGAGCGCATGATGGAGGAGGCGAGATTGAAGGAGGAGGAAGCGAGATCGAAGGAGGAGGAAGCGCTGAGGAAGAAGGAGGAGACGATCAGGAAGAAGGAGACGGAGGCGAAGAAGAAGGAGATCGAAGCTAGGAAGAAGGAGGCGGAGGCGCGATTGCGGGAGGCGGAGGCGCGGATTAAGGCGGAGGAGGTGAAGAAGATGGCGGAGGAGGCGAAGGCGAAGGAGGAGGAGGTGAAGCGGATGGAGGATGAGGCGCGGAGGATGGAGGAGGAGGCGAAAAAGATGGAGGAAGAGGCGAGGAAGCGGTCGGAGGATGCGCGGAAGAGGGAGGCAGAGATTAAGAAGCGGGAGGAAGAGCTGAAGAGAAGGGAGGAGGAGCTAGCGGCGAGGGAGCAGCTGGAGGCGAGGAGGAAGGAAGCTGAGGAGGCGAGAAGGAGGAGAGAGGAGGAGGCGGAGAAACAGAAGTTAGAGGAGAAGGCGGAGGAGGAGCGCAGGGAGGCTGAGGTACGCAGGCAGGAGGCGCGCAAGCAGTCCGAGGAGGATCGTCGTAATCACCTAAGGCGCCAACGGGAGGAAAAGAAGAAAGAAGAGGAGGATCAGAAGAAACAGGAAGAGGAGCGCCAATTGCAGGAGGAACGTCGGCAGCGGGAAGAACGGGAAAACGAGTGGGCACGGATGGAGCAGGATAAGCTTCGTCGCGATCGAGAAAGGCAGGCGGCGGACCAAGAGAAGTCAAGGAAGGAGCAGCAAGAGAAGCAGCGGCTGGAACAGGAGCGCGTCTTTGCGGAGAAGCAGCGGGAGCTGGAGGGGCAGAGGCTCAAACAAGAGAGACAGCGGAAAGATCCAATGTACCAGCAACAAGAGGACTTTCGCAAGCGCGAGGAGGAGATTAAGCGGAAGCGCCAAGATAGCGCGGAGAGCTACTGGCAGTCTGCTACGTCCCCCATGTCGTCATCTCCGTCTGTGTCGACGAAACCTCCACAGCGCAGTGGATCCACGAACGCCTCTGCCGACCGTAGTAGCACCAGCAGTACCTCGACATGGAGCAGCGCGAGTTCGGGCTGGTCCAATTCCACCAAGGCGACCTCGGCGAGCAGTGCGTCTGCCTCCAGTGCTGGTCGCACTGCGACAGGCACACCACCCACCAAACCGAGAGCTGGCTCGACGAGCTCGAATTCGTATCCTACTGGTGCTTCTCCTGGCGCATCGACTCCGTTTTCAGAGGCCGAATGGGCACGCCGCCATGATGAGCAAGCCAAGAAGCAGCAAGAGCAGTTCCGACGCGAGCAGGAGCGCTACGAGGCTGAGCGGCAGGCGAAATCGGCAGGGCGTGTCATGACAAAGGAGGAGCTCATCCAACTCTTCGAGATGCACGAGCGACTATGGGCCAATCTGCCGACGCGAGACCAGCTCCTATGGGGCGATTTCCCTTGGCCTATGGTGAAGAAGCCTTCGAGCCCGGAGGACATTACGATGCCTGCGATCAGCGCATATATCCTGTCCCCGCATTTCCCAGAGAAGGACAAGTCGCGGACATCGAAGGATCGGCTTAAGGAACACATACGACGGTGGCATCCTGATCGCTTCGAAACGAAGCTCTTGCCGAAGGTTGCGGAATCTGATAAGGAGAAGGTGAAGGAGGGTGCGGGCTCAGTGGTGAGAAGTTTAAACGAGTTGTTGACACGTTCGAATATTCCGAGCACGTTCGGATAGCGGGAACGTAGATTCAGTTCTGTCGCAGTTGTATTGGGTGTGCTCACCTGAAGATATCTATGTAGCTCTCAGCATGTATGAATACCCACTCATCATCCATTTGTACGTTTAACAAAGCAAGGAATATATCAATATTTGAATGTGTGCCGATGTTGAGTACTAAGCGGTGTTGCGTATCGTGATGTGAAGAGTAGCAGCGCTTCGGCGCGATGATCTAAAGTAGGCTGCCAGCTTGATATCTGATCTTGACACGTCTGACGTTAAGAAGACTACTTACACGTCAGGACATGGGATTCCAGTCGCACACGATATCGAAAGAGCTGAGCCGTGTTCTTTGTCATGAGGATTGAAGCAGCACCACAGTATCTTGAGAACAGCGACGAATTGATAATTGTGGATAAGAGGTAGGAAAATGGAGGCAATCTCTGTAGCAGAATCAGGCGAAAGTCGATAGACATATCGAAACGAAGACACTGGTCGTGGTGGTTAAAGGGCAAGGAACGCTGACTCGGTGGCTCGCATTTCGAATCCAAAGAGGCCCGGTGCCGGAACGGGCAACAGGGCGCACTGATGTGGGTCCTTGTTTGGACATCGTCTTTCACATACACTCTCTCCAGATGCCAGGCTCCGAATACTTGCGCTCTATTGCCAGCGATATTAAAGATACGTGCAACACCCTCGCAGTCATTCTGAAGACGTTTATCGAGAGCGACGGTCTGCACGTCTTTTCTGAATGGGCGCTGTTCCTCCAGCAAGCAGGCAAACTCCTCTATATCTATCCGAAATCTGCCGGTTCCCCGAGTCAAGTTGATAGTTCCTCTAAAAGCCATCTGCTGCCGCTATATAGGAGAACGCGCTACTGGAGATGTTGTGGCCAATCCTGCGGAATAGCGCGTGGTGCAGATAAGACTCTTTCGACAAGAAGATAGTTGGTAGCATCTTGTACACAAGATGTCCTGGATGCAAGAATCCATGAAAACGATTAAGAGCAAGGCCGACGCGAGAGAAAAATGGCTTGTTACGATCGTGTAATATTCGGTGCATAAATAGCTGCGATAAACGGGTCCTCAAGCTAGCGGAATATATCACACCTGGATAGCGATATTCGGCAACTTGCAACATAATGTGGCAGAGGCTATGAACAACGCATTACCGAAAACGCACCAAATCCTAGAGCACAGTTCCAGGACCACAAGATGGCGGATTGTTCTTCCCGTGAGTTGCCACGTAGATTGATAGCTAAGCCGGTGGAATGCGAATCCTGATCTGTGTATTCAGTAGCATTTGGAGTAGTCATGGCAGGAAGTTCACCATCGCAAAATGCTGTCCTTGCCTTCTGATTATGTGAATTCTTGCTCATAAGAAAAAGCTACGAAGAGCGTCGAAGGCGAATCGAAATGCATGCAATTCCCGAGAGATGGAACGCGTTACTTGCTGTGAAATACCAGGAATAGAGCTATGGTAAAGCGTAATTGCTCGTAAACTTGAAGCCTACGACTCATGCAACTTGGGCAGAGCAAAGTTGGAGGCTATCTACAAGTTTCGAGTATCGTCAGAATCATAATTCGTGATTCAGCATCACTGAATAAGGAAATCTGTGTTGGAATAAGCAAACCCCGTGACATCCCAAACGCGACGCGCCCCCCATCAAGTCGTGTTTCCTCGCCTAGTCTCAATCTCGATATTTGTGCCCGTGCACTATGTATTAAGTATCGTTCATTCTTCTGTATTATATATTGCTCTATTTCAGTATATATTACTCATGGCTATTCATTTTTGACTTAACTTTCTTTGTAGTTCTAGGTATTTGTGCTATACTGCCTGAAGCACAAATCCATATGCTTTCATTTACTTACTCTATTGTAGTTACTTCGTCTTATAACTCCTTGTAGTCTACTACGGACATTTTCAGTTAAATAGCACTCTTTCTGGTCTTCATAACCTCAGTTTTTTGGCTTCTAAAGACTGAGGTAAGCTTCGATACTTATTATTGACTTCATGTACTTATGTCTTTGTACTCCTAGATCTAGTATCTAGGTAACTAATTAACTCAGTCTTTTGGCTTCTAAAGACTGAGATCTCGTATCTAGTTTCTTACAATCTGAAAGCGTGGAAGTGTACAGGAAGATAGACATTTCAGACCTTAGGAGATATGAGGAAAATGAAAACTGGGACGTGCAAGAGATTGTAAGAGAGTTGCAAAAAACTGAAACATTTGAATCGCAATTTTAGAACATAAATGCCACGTGGAGAGGTGTTTACATGTGTTGGGTAGGGCCCTCAGTTATATCCGGGAGATGCTTGCCGACTTTGCCTCTCGGCATCACTGAGCCAGTCACCAGAAACATAGATAAGGATTCTCAACAAATACTATCGTCGACCCATACATCGACGGAACCCACCTTTTATCCAGTCCGTCAAAATTGATCGAATCCAGGGCTCTGATTGGTCAAAACCCTTCATGTACGAAAGGTGGGTCCGGCCGATGTGTAGGTCGACGATAGTATGTCGGCATGCCGCAGAGCTGTTAGAACTGATGTAGGCAGGAACCGTTCCCGATAACGAGAGTGGAAATTCAAATGCAGTCATTCAACTGGTTCGCTTTCGGCTGCGCTGTCCTTGTTCATCAGCATTTCTCTCTTCCTCTAACCTTGGATTTATAGGCCTTCACTCCACTATCGGAATTTCCCACTTCTGGCGCTTCGTCCTGCATGTCTTGTGATACTGAGACTTCTGATATCGCTTCCCCATTAGTGTTTTTCTACGCTATATATTCCTAATCCGACGACATATGGGGAACTTCAGATACGAGTGATCATGGGATGTGGATGTTTATGATATTCTGCATTGATAACACAGTTTCTTGATAACACAGTTTCATTCGACAGTCCTACCCATATAAAACATGACAATCATATCGAATCGGACTCTCATGGAGTCATCATCTCTACTTTCGCTATCCAGCGCCCTGCTGGTTATCCTCATCAGTTACTGGTCCTTTTCTAAGCTCTGGAAGCTCGGACGGCGAGAAGACTTTCTTCCCCCTGGTCCTCCTACCGTCCCCATTCTAGGAAATATTCATCTACTTTCTAAGGAAAATTTCCGTCTGCAGTTGAGTATTTTCTCTAGAATTCGAGCAATATTCTCCCTCATTCGCCATCGTGAAAGATACACTGATTGGGCAAGAACATATGGCCCCATTTATAGTCTTAAGCTTGCATCATCTACCATAGTTGTGCTTAGCGGACGCAAGGAAATACAACATATCATTGAGAAGAGTTCTGCATTCACATCTGACCGTCCTAGCTTCCATCTCGCGGATAGAGTTACGGGATATAATCGTCATATTGTCTTGTGCGTTGTATATCTATTCTTAAACTGTATGCATCTGACCTTGTCGCTCTAGTGCCCACTACTGTGAGCGTCTCTATGCGAAAGTACTAAGCAAAGGATAGTAACGTTGTATCATCACAGCAGACACATGGAGGGCTCAAAGGCGAAGTGCACATGAAATATTGACCCCGCAATCCTGTCGTCAGCACCTTCCAATTCAGAAAGCTGAAGCAGCGCAGCTATCTTTCGAACTCCTTACTAATCCCAAGGTGAATTAATACAGGCTCTGAATCTCATTCCAAATGAATGCTGATTATACCCACTCGAAGAACTTCGCCAACCATATCCATCGATATACCATCTCGGTCATTCTCTCTGTTCTCTTCGGTAAACGAGTCCCTCGCAATTCAGCACCTGAAGCACAGCTCTGTTCCGAGATGCTGAAGCATTGGCAGGAGGTTGCGGCCTTTGGGGCCCATCCGCCGGTCGACTTGATTCCCGTCCTACAAAAAGTTCCCAAGAGATTTGCCTATTGGAAGAGACTCTGCGATATGACGAAAGACTTGCAAATTAAATTATATTTCACCTTGCTCGAGGAAGTGGAATATCGTCTTTCTCAGGGTACAGAGAACAATTGTTTCATGGAAACTGTTCTTCAGCGAGGCGCAGAATGGGGTTTAGACCGAGATCTTGTAGGGTAGGTGATGTTCCGTGAATCATATCTTGAAAGAAATCTCTGACAAGCTGACAATTCAATGTAGTTATTTGGGAGGGGCGCTAGTTGAAGCTGCCACCGATACCACTGCCACGTACCTGGAATCTTTGATTCTTATGTTAGTAGCCCATCCGGAAGTTCAGAAAAAAGCGCAAGCGGAGATAGATTCTGTCATCGGCTCAGACATCATGCCAGTCATTGACGACATAGCCCGTCTACCATATGTGCAGGCAATCATCTATGAGGTAGGTCTAAATCTGCTGTAAGGGTATTGCATTACTCTAATACTGATAATTTTTAGACTCAAAGGTATAGACCAGTTGTTCCTCTTAGCATTCCCCATGCTGCGACAGAGGATGTGGTCGTACGGAACCTAATTCTGTTTTTTCCAATTCTCCTACTGATACTGTTTTGGAACAGTACGATAAGTACATAGTCCCGAAAGGGGCTACCATCTGTCATAATATCTGTAAGAATGCATTCATAACTTATCCTGTGTATTTCAATGCACGCCGAGTGCAGGGGGTCTTTTCCACGATCCGGAAGTTTTCGACGAGCCGGAGAAATTCAATCCAGATCGCTTCGTCGGAAACCCTGACATCGCAAAGATAGTTGACACTCAAACTTTTGGTGGTGGGAGAGTTAGTATCTTTCTTTGAAATCACAAATTTCCTTCGACACTGACTATTCTATCGCACTTAGCGTTCCTGCCCTGGGGTACATCTTGCAAGAAATTCATTGGTATGCCCTTTCACTCTTTTTGATGTGTGAGTACGATCATGAGACTTATCGACATTTCTAGATTTTAAACACTATGAACTTTTTGTGGGGTTTCAACTTCGGAAAGTCATGTGATGAGAATGGAGATGAAATTGAGGTTGACCTCAACAATTATAAGGAGGTATTTCATCCATTATGGGTACCATGGATTATTATCTGACGCTGGAGACATAGCACATCTCCTGTGCACCTGACCCTTTCAAGTGCACCATAAACGCCCGTGGTACTCAACAAGAAGCGACTATTCGCCGCGAGTTCCAGGCTGCCGAGACGGAATTTTCACGCTTTGAACATGGCATTTCCGTTGATGATACAGAATATCTACGTAAGCTCCGTGAAGAATTGTAATGGAGTTTGGGCGCCGAAGTACTCGTGTAAACATTTTGATTCTCGTGAGTTGTCTCTCCTCAGGGCTCGGTAGTCGATGTGTAGGAATAACAGGCACTCATTTGCGAGCATTTTACGATGCACAGATGTTGGAAATACGAGCTTGACGCCTGCCTCACCAGAAGTCCGGCTGACATCGGGCCGCTACAGGTAGTATTAGTATGTGGACAGACACTGGTTTCCGCATTACTCTTCATTGGTATTCTGTATTCTGTACATGCTACATATTTTACATATAAGCTTGCATATTGTACTTGCACTTCTTCACCTAAATAGCAGACTTAGCCGTCTCATCGATGTTATTTCAACAACGGAGTATATACGAAAAACGAAAACGAAACTTCGGCGACCAGACTATCGTGTAGGCATTAACATCAGTATCCGGCCTGATAAAATGATATGGCTGCCTGGGGCCGTCCCACTTAGAGATCAGTACGGAAGACCACATAGGCTTTATCTTGTCACACATGACGCCAAGTATTCGTGGGACCCAGTGTTCGTGACATAAATTTATGTTACGGCCTCGGAAATGTTCAGTTGCACAAGTGTTCGGGGCTAAAACTTACCATCAGGAGTGTCATTTGGGACCTATTTTGTAAGAAGTCATTCAAAACAGGCGTATTTTAGCAAAAGAACCCCGAATACGACAGCCAGAAAAATTTTGGGTGATTTTTTTTATTTTACCCTTATCCACAAGGGTTTTGTGAGCACGTGTTACGCTTTACGATTTCCAAAAGTATTCTGCTCGTGGCTCGCCGTTATGTGTTACGTAAACACTTGGTCGATATAGTACAGTAGTATGAAGTTGATGCCCATATACTTTCGATGACTCTGGGATAAATACACCAGTAAGAATCAACAGCGACTGGTTTCACTGGTCTAAAGATGTTTTGTATCAGATTTACGTGAATTCGAATAAGTAACTGTGCAGAAAAAGAAAATACAGATTGATTTATTGAATTTGGTAGAATATATATGGTTCGGAAATGACTTCTTATCCACATGACCTGCCCCGCATGAATTATGCAGCAACATCGCATCGCAAAATTTATAGGTGGTATGAGCTGATAGAAGTATGGAGGTATACGTATGTAAGAATCAATTTACCCTGCAGCCTACACCCGCTTGTATCGTTTACCCACTTAGACGCATATAATAGCTGCAGAATGAGCTGCTTCTCATGAAATGTATTCAGACCAAAGAGCTTCAAGGTCCCGTCTCAAGCCAAAATTCTCACAAGCATAAGTATGTCTGATATTTAACTCCAGTATATATGTCATGTGAACCAAGAATAGCGCGTCTTAATGCTACGAGTGAGAAACCAGTGGCACATTAAGGGGAACTTCTTCCTTTGAAATGATGGAGTTCTTTGCTTTTATAGTTCTATGGGTCATGGGGCAAGGATTGGTACAGTAGTAATGAGATATCGGAGGAATAAGCGTCGACCTTTAAAGGTCAATTTGACATCTTCAGACTCTGACTATACTCAAGCCACTGAGAAATGAACTTGAACGTGGAAGGGACAGAAGGCTACAACGGTGTTTATAGAAGCCATGAATGCAGTTTAAAGCTTCAGCGTAGGAGAATAATTCCATGCAACATGTGGAATGATTATTATGTGGTATGTGGCAAACCGGTCTGGAAAATATCATGCGGTTTCGGAGGCTCAAGGACTTCCGTGGAAATAATAGGGACAGGCTCAAGTCATTATAAAACTCGAGGAATATGTTTAGTGCTACCATAAAGTATTTAAGGGAGTCAGAATTCAAATCCTTTGCATCCTTCGTGAATCCCTATAGGTGATATACACTTAATGGAACCCCTCGTCGATTTAAAACAAAAAATCTACGTCCTTCAAAGTCGCGCAGCCATAAATTATTCATAACTTCGTGAAAGTCACTTAGTGGAAAGGGGAAAATGAGAACTCGTCGATCGCGAGGATGAATGGTATATATGAGTGAAAATTTGATGGATACGAGTGCTTCGGACCTCCAAAGAGATGCTTGACAGGAATGAAATAATTATACCGCCAATGGAACTTTATGTATAATATTTAAGGGCGTTCTGATTAGAAGAACCAACGGCTAAATTGTTTCGGATTCACGTCTAAGTAAAGTGAATAGACACCGGTATATAGCGTAATATTTCAAGAGAAGTGCAACGGAAAAGGTTTACTTGAACTCTCAAGTCAACGAATTATGTTCATTAATAAATAACAATCCTTACTTCAGTGCCTGAGTTCATGGGAAACGTAACTGTAATGGTTCGAGAAGCCCGGGGCGCTTATACCGACTCAGATATATCGTATTCAAATTTCGACGTGGAATCCCGAGTAGAAGTTGCTATGAAAGTATATAAGCATAGGATGTCGAACACTATCCTGTGCAACGAAACATTCTTAATATTAAAGATGAAATAAAGGACTCCGATAACGAGAGCAAGATCTGCAGCAGTTCCAAGCAACTATACCCTTGGACCCTTTAAGTATCGATTGATTGAAAGGGTTCGCTGCACTTGAGAGGATTAAATCACAATTGGTTCCAGTGTAGCACATAGTATTTAATCCAGCGGCTAGTGGCTCTTAAAGTTTGATGAGTTGAATGCTTTATAAAGATATCTTTTTTGCCGACTTATCTTCGGTAAAAGCAGCCCTAGGAATCTATCGATATCCCTGTTTGTAGTAACATGACCCTGCCAACATGAGAAAATTGATTATCGGTTACGATTTCAAGAGTCCAAGAGCTAAATAATTGCACTACTCACCCAGTAAATTATGTAGGTTCAAGGTGGTGGTGGTCCGACATTCTTTGGAATATTAGGTTTATGAGACATTCAACTTCGAGGCCCGAGGGAATTAGTTATTTTTATTGTCTTTAATTTTGCTTGCAAACGGTTTATTTGATGCGATGTACGTACACGCAGGCAAATCACGTCCATCACAATTGGATCCACTTCAACATCTGAAGTGTACATCTACCATCCTGTAAGAACCCTTGATTTCCAGTACCATTCAGAGAACCATGACAACTCTATAGAAGTGCTTCGCAAACATTTTCAAGGCCGTTCAACCACAGCAGTGATATGAGTGGTGACCAATGACCTTCACGGCAATTATGAAGGGCTTCTATCCTCGGCTCAAGCAAGAGGGATAAGAAAGTTATTTCCAATTCGCGCACGGTCCGGAGAGATACAAAGGGATCGATATAGATGCATTTATCCACGTGAGACCTGTAAGGCCCAGAGATGGAAGAGGGTCAAAAACGTCGCAGGATCACTGCATCTACCTTCATTGGTGAGATAATGTGCTCACATTGCGTACATATATTTTAAAAATAGCCTGTAGGTGCGCTGTTCATGGATAATTATGAGGAAATTTTTTGGTCGGGCGTGCGTAGAAACGAACACACTTGGATCTATATGATATAGATGTCATTTACATTCCTGATAACTCGTAGGATCTGACCGTTGTTCTAGTACACAAATCGCGACTCTACATGATGATGCTCAGAATCAAAGGTGTGTGAACGAAGAGAGACAATTAGACAGGTTCCCGTGACTCGCTTCTAAAGCCTCGGAGACTGTAGAATGCTAGAGGGTCAAGGTCTCTATCAAGGTAAATAAGTGAGCCCAGACTGAAAACACGTACGAGACGAAGACATGACAAAGAACATCAAAAAACATAGGAAGAATAAACAGAAGCCTCTGGTGGGTGCTTGATGACGGATCATATCTATAATTGCCGCTTGTAATTCCGTTCAAATCGTCCCGGGTAGAAAGAAGCAAGAAGTCGCCCTCTTGACAATTATTACCAGGAAGGAGCAGAGACTGGTTAACATAAACTCCAACTGCATGCGACAGCTACATCTCGTCGATCACACGATTGTCAGAGTCTTGTCAGAATTTCAAGACACTGAGCGCTCATGCAGCGTGGTGTTACGAGAAACAAAAGCATCGCAAACGAATTTCCCGACACGTCGGACGCACTAAGCTTTATGGAGGCAGGCGGAGAGAATCCCAGCTGTAGTGCACTGGACAGACCGCTTGCACTTTGCCTGAGATGGTATTTCCATCGAATAAACTCACTGGTGTATACGTGCTTTTGATAAAGGTTTACTGGAGAAGTCTGCAGACTCATCGTCCACTCGGGAGCGCTTTGTAAACGCAATTTGGGCCAATGGGGATGACTGAGAAGGCGGACAGATACAACTAGCAATTTGCTAGCAATACTCTAAGGAGTGATCTTTGCGGTGTTAAGCCACGACGCTCGCGATTTTTGGTGATTTTGAAAACTATGCACCTGCGATTGACGTCAATCGTCTTCGAAATTTGATTACGGCGCTCTAAAATATTCGGTTCAGCAGCACAGGGGGCTGAATCATAATTTTAGTGAGTAGAAGCATTGAAGTGCTGGTGCAAAGGAGAGCGGGCAACATAGATTCTAGCGCTTTCGGAACAATAACCCACCTATCAGCCCATAGGCTCTGAGTCGAGAAGCAGGCGAGAAGCAAACCCATAAGTCCATATGTGCATAGGAGAAGACTTTAAACAAGCCCGTACAGGTTGGAATCACACAACAACGAACCGGCGGCAACAGTCGTAAGTGCAGAATGCACCGTAGATGTTGAGCCAGCCTGAGGCAAGTTGAACCAGATGGGAATTCGACGAAGCGGCAAGAGCGGCAAGTCCACCCCGGACCCGCAGCAGTGCTATCCTAATACCCTAGACCCCAATGGGCCGCAAGCCACTGGTCACCCTGCACTGACCAGAATGAGTGATGCTACATGCGACATGAGATAGCGAGAGCGTATCTGTCTGATTTTGCATGAGGGCTTTAATGACTTTGAGAGACCTCTCCGTGTGCCGCCGTGGCGCAAACCAATTGCAAGCGCACCTACACCGGCAAGAGGCGGATGGAAAACAAGGGCACGAGATGAAATATCAGGAGCAGGCGGGATCTGCCAGGATCTTGCTCTGCAAACTCCAAAGCTGAGCACAACTGTGGGTGCAGGTGGACGCGTCACGAGCGCATACAGCCTAGGCTGACCTGGAGCCTTATGGGGCTTGAAGAACGTTCAACGAGCATAGCAAGGTGACCTAAGCGTGAAGATGAGGGTTCAGATGTTAAAACATTAACCCATAGAGGCGAAGTGCCAGTCAGTTCAACCTTGCAGTCGTCGTCGAAGGTGCGAGCATAGCAACGGGGTGCGACATTGCCTCAGCTCGTTGATACTGGCCGATCAACAATGTTTTCCCGGGCAGCCCGCAGCTTGCAAGGAGAAAACACTAGTACTTACGGGCTGCAGTCGGTACCGTGCGGGACGGGAGATTGAGGTTAAGTGAGCATCAAAGAGCGAAAAGATTCCAGGAGGAGTCCGGGCTTTTGAGACTTGCAAGAGACTTGTGTGGTATGTCCGGAGAATCAACATCATGATCAAGGAGGTCCTTTCGGGAGAGTGCGCCTTGATTATGATGATCGCGCATCCATAAACAAACATGAATGTGTTCAAAACTCTCTGCGTCCTTGTAGGTATGGATCTTACTAGATTTCTACCCTCTGAAGCTCCTAATTTCGCTAAATTTTTTAGAATTATTTGTACCCAACAAGTAATCTCCAAACACGCAGTGAACATTGCCGCTCGCGAGCGTCTCTTCCTTGATTTTAATTTAATGACGCAAGTTTGCTCACCAGAAGGGCACTAGTTCAAAGCCTTCAGCCCCACACCAATTTAAATATATTTATTATTCCAATGTTTAAAATTTTATTCTCCTTTTTAAACTTCAACAACAAAAACAAGCAGGCAAGCGAACAAGGAGCCTGCAACTACAAATCCGACACCGGGGGGCCGAACGGTCCTATAGCTAGATAAGGGGATGTACTACCGCGTATAGCCTACAACTAGAGTTCATGGTGGAGCCAATAAAAGGGGTGGAGTCGAAATCCTATCCTAGGGACTAGAGTGGGTGGTAGTAGTAGTGGATTGGTTGATAGGCGCCGACGGGACTGAGGGGAAGTAGAGTAGAGTACACGGAAAAGGGGGAATACACCTAGTAAAACACCGATGATAGGATACATGGATAGATGGAACCCAGTGGGGAGTGTCCGATACAGATTGAGTGAATGAGATGGAATGAAGCGAGTAAATGAGTGTGTGTGGTATGCAAGAAGGAAATAAGCCAATGAGCGTGGATCCGCGAGCGATAGCGCGCGTGAGTGGGTGTGAGTAAATGAGTGTGTGGGGTCTCCGGTGTAGACAAGGTAAGACAAAGGAGTGTGTGGTGTATGATAAGATAGAACGAGTGGACGGGCCGCATAGGTTGGTGGTGGTGGTGATGGTGGTGTCCGTGTACGCGGGATAGGATAGTTGTAGATTGTCGGCGGCTAGTAGGGTGCTGGATATTTTGAGGTACCTAACAGGAAGGCACTCGATAGGTGGAGAGACAAAAGCAAGAAACTAAAAGAAAAAACGATAAAAAGAAGAGCAGGAAAGAAGATCTATCTATGAGTATCGAGAACAGTGCAGATGATGGATAATGATGATGAAAGTCTTTGGCTTTTTTTTCTTTTGATATGTAATAGAAAAGGTAGAGGGAGAAGCAAGTACCGACAAGAGAAGAGGGAAGCACAGCAAGGGCAAGGGCAATAGCGATTCTGAAGTATAAGTGGGTGGGGAGAGGGAGATAATGCACGACGAATAAAGCAAGGATGAAAGTCTAAGAAGGATGTAAGGGCCGATTTTGAGCGGCGAGGACGGCGAGGACTAGAGCGTCCCCCGTCGTCCGCTGGAGCACCACGACAGATTGACGCTCCCCGCACCCTTGATGTGCACCTGGGCCTGCAGGCGGCATACCTGTAACATAAAGAAGGTGGGTCAGCGATCATGATCGACGAGGATAGGCGAATGTGCAGGGAAAGAAAGAAGAACCAAGGAATGAGGAAGGAAGGAAAGTGATGACGATCGATAACACAGCACACAGGGGGAAAGTGCGGTTATGATCATGGCTGCGGTGAGGGGGCGAGGTGGCAACGTGGGTTAGGCAAGGCAGTAAGAGTAAGTCGAAATTGAAATGGGGAGAGAGAGGTAGCAGGGACGAGGAGTCGCCAGGCAACCACTACTCCCGCCGCCATATAAAGGAAGAGGAACAGGACAGGAACAGACCCGCATCGTTACCCGCACCACAAAAACACCACAAGTAGAAACCAGAATACCCCAACAAAAACCAGAAACTCACAGCATCAGCCACACTCCGCTCCTTAAAATCCACCACCACCGTCCCCTCCCCATGCCCCCCTTCTCCCTCCTTCCCATCCTCGCCCGCGCCCAACCGGGCCCCAACGCCCCCCCGGCGCATCCTGCGCACCTCGCCAAACGCCTCGCACCACGCCTGCACGGCGGCGTACCCCGCCTCGTCGCGGATGCCGGAGATCACGAGCTTGCGCTTCTTCCCGTGGGAGGGGGCAAGGAGCGCGGGGGAGGGGGAGGGCGGGAGGTCGAGGGAGCGCGGCCCCGGGGAGGTGGGGATGAGGTTGGCGGTAGAGGGGGAGGCGATGGCGGCGGAGGAGGGAGAGAGGAGCATCCGTGCCATTAGGCTCCTGAGTGCGCCCTTCTCTTTTTCCTTTTTGTCCCCGTCCCTCCCAGCCCCGGCTTCTCTCCTGACTTCCCTAATAACCCCGTCCCTTTCCGGCCCTGCAACACTCAAAGACATCACCGCATGCTGCGGCTGCAGCGCCCCCAGCGCTCTCCTCACGCCCTCTGCCTTCGGCCCCCCACCAGTAGAGTACATCGACCCCGACCCCGCCGAGCGTGCCCCCGCAGAGTGCGCGGACGCGGACGACGACGCGGGGAACGAGGCGAAGCTGCTCATGTTCCTCAACATAGGCGCAGGGGCGGGCGGGGCAGGCGCAGAAGAGGTGGTAGGCGCGAACGCGATCGGGGACGAAGGCGAGGACAGACTCGGCTTCCTCTGGTGCCCATTTTGCTGGGGGCGAACGAGGGCCTGGGGCGGGGGGAAACGGAACGCCCTCGCTCCCCCTTCCTGCTCCTCCTCCTCAGACCAATCTGCAGATGGGGAGGTGGACGCGGACTCGAGCGTTGTGGGCGTGGGGAGCGCCGAGGTGCTGGGTGTAGCCACGTTCGACGCTGGGCCCAGGGAAGTATTCAACAACAGCGGGACGGACGCTGCCCGCGCCGGCATAGGAGGGCGCATCGCCTCGTTAGGACTGGGCGTTGGATGCGTGTTATGCTGGTAGGAGATATCCAGCATCGGCAGCGTCAGGGGCGTGGGCCACTCCCCTAAGGGCGGCGGCGCACTCGGTGACGAAGGCATCACCGAAAGGCGGGAAATGAAGCTCGCCAGTCGCCTCCTTTTACTCTTCTCCTTCCCCCCTCCCTCCTTCTCCTTCCCTTCCTTCTCTTTACCCATGAACGTCTTTCTTTTCTCCTTCCCCCCTTCCTTCGCCCCCTGCCGCTCGTGAGACGTGCTCTTCTGAGCGGTGGGTTTAGCAGGCAACGGCGGCGCCTCCCCCTCGCGGAAGGTCCACCTGGTAGGGACGTCCACTGAACTTGTGAGGCTCCAGCGGGAGGTAGCGGCCTCCGGGACAGCGAGGCGCCGCGCCGTGGGGGAGGTGTACTCCCCCGCGTGCAGATGCGCGGGCGCAGTATACTCCGCGCGGAATGGATCTGGATCAGGCGACTCCCGGGCCTCTACGAGGGTCGGCGCCGTCGTGGGGTGCAGGAACGTCGGCGAGATGGGCGACGGTAACGCGGGTGCGATGAGCTCCGTATCGGGGAGGTAAGACGCCTCAATCGCTGCCGCGGTGGGGTGCACGCTTTCCACTGTGGTAGGAGAAGGGGTGGAGGAGAGGAAGGACGCGGCGTAGAATGAGGCGTCGTTATCTGCGTCCTGGGTCGTCTCCGCATCAATAACGGTGGCGGCGGGAGCATAGAAAGTCGCCCTCGCCCCCTCCGCATCGGCATGATACGTCGCCCTTGCATCCCCATCCACAGCACAAAACGAGCTCGTCGCGGGACTTGTGTCGGGCGTCCCCCCCTGCACCGGCGCTGGCAAAAAGAAGGCAGCGGACCCCTCAGAGCTGGAGCCAGAGTGCGACTGGGCGGTAGAGGCAGAGAGGGAGCGAGAGAGAGTGGTGTTGGCTTGGGCACGGGAGGGAGAGCGGGAGAGGGCATGTGTTTGAATTTGGGCGCGGGACGGACTGCGGGAGAGGGACAGGGAGACGGAGGCGGAGGGCGTGTGTGCGCGGGGGAGGTGTGACTGGGATGGTGTACGCGAGGCTGACCGTACGTGTGTGGGTGCTGGATCGTCGAACAGCGGTGGCGCGGGTGCCGGGCGTGGAGGCGCGGGGGTGCTCACGGGCGGGAGGGCAATGGGTACGGGCACGGCCAGGGGCTCTTCTACGGGCGAGCCGAGGAAGACCTGCGAGGAGGATGCATAGGGCGTGCGGTAGTACGTCGTCATGGGCGTGTTGGGGGGAACACCGTGCCCCGTCGCCGGGGCGGTGGAGGTAAAAGGGCTAGGGAGGATCTCGCCCAGGTCGTCTTCGTCCTCTGTCTCCTCCCCGTCGTGGTACGAAGGGACACTGTACACTTCGTTGGGCTTAACGAGCGCCGCAGCGAGGAGGAGCTCGTCGAGCCTTTCGCGGACTTCTTCAGAATCGATGTACACCGCGTCCCGTGCCGAATTTGCGGCCTCTGTGCCCGTGTTCTCGGAAGGGGTGAGCACGCTCGCGAGGCTCAGCGTGCTGCTGATGCTCGCGAGGCGGGAGGTGCGCCGGGTGGGGGACGAGGTGGGGGGCAAGGGCGAGGACGCGGGGGCAGGGAAGCCCGTGGGGAGGTGGTATAAGGAGGAGAGGGACGCGGCGGAGGCGGAGCGCGCGCGCTGGATCTGCTTGGGTGGCGGGGGTGGGGGCGAGGGCGACGAGGTGGGCGGCGGGGAGGCGAGAACGGACGTCTCTCCGAGGAGGGGCAGGGAGGGCTGCCTCACGATGGAAGGGCGCCGGATGGGTGCTGCGGGGGTAGGCGTGCTGCGCGGGGAGGGATGGATGGACGCGGGGAGGGGCACAACGGCGTGCTTCTGCCCTACCTGCACCTCTGGAAGGGTGGGCGTGCGCGGCGGGGTCACGGGCAGGGGCTGCGAGAAGGTCAGCACGTGCGGACGCGTCGAGAGGCAGACCGGTACACACCTTGTCCTCGGACCCAACGTTCTCCTCCGCAGGCAAGTCACGGACATAGTCCGCACTAGGGTTGTGCAGCGGGTCGACCGACGCGCCCTGGAAGCCAAGCAGGGGCGAGTCCGCCCGTCCAATGGCAGGGAGCGGGGCGGGGAAGGGCGCGCACGGGGACGCCTCTGTGAGGGCAAAGCGGTACTGGTCGGATATCCAGGTGTGGATGCGCAGGTCGCGCGGGTCGAGCTCGTCGTCGCTGCTCGGTTCGGGGGCGGAGAGCACAACGGGAGCGGTGGCGGGCATGCAGTGGGTACAGTGTGTATGTGCTGGGTGAGGGAGTCGAGCACAGAGCAGTGGGGGGGAGCGTATATGAACAGAACGCTCTGGCACCGACGGCGGTATAAGACGTACAACGCGAAATCTGCACTAATCTCAGATATATCTGCAATTTCCAATCTTTTTTCTTCCCAGATCTCCGATCGTAGCAAATACACCACTACAGCCTCCTCCCCGCATTCGGCATTTCCCTCGCAGGCCCAGTGACCTCCTTCCCTTCCCACTCCAACAACGTCTCAATACCAATCCCAGTCCTCCCATCTCACCCATCCATGCTCACGACTCCCCCTCTCAGCGAGAATGCAACTCACCACCCAGTATTTTAACACCGCACATCTCCTCTCGCACTACTTAGGTAACCACCCAGCCTACCTTAGGTAACCACCCCCATTATGTAACCGCCCCCCCATTCAGTCTACCTTTATCGGGCGTGTTCGCCCAGATCCGATCGCGAACCGAGCGTTGACTTGGCCTCGAACCGCATAGCAACCCGCTTTGCCCACTCTGCGAAGGCGAATGCGAGCCTGCCCTCCAATTTTCTTTGGCGGTGCCCCTGCCTGCACGAGGAGCGGGCATATGATGCCTCCCTTCCCCCCCAGCGCACATCTCCCCCCGTCTATCCGGAGGTTCGAATTCGCGATTCTCGAGTAGCGTGTCCTTCCTGCTGCGCGCGCGCGCACGCAATATCAATCCTCGCGCCCGAGCATCATCATCCTACACACCCCCCCAATACAGTTTATTCGTACTCGTACTCGTATTATCGGCCCCTATCACTCACCGCGCTGTCCTTATCTCTCTCTAAGCCCATCTTTCCCAGACCCAACCAAGTACACTCCTCTTCCCTCTCTATTCCCCACACCAACCCACCGATGTCACCCCCTCCCATCTCCCGACCCGTCTCCGAGCGGCTGTAGATCTCCCGTCATCCGTCCGGGATTTAAGCTGCGGTTGCTACCCGACGCGTTACCAACGATTATCGGCGTTGTTACGCTCTGCGCTCACGTTACCCCTACGTACACTTCGCCTCGACGTGCCGATTACATATCGTGTGTGCCCCCTGTGTGAGGTGGCATATATCGTTAGCTTGGGTGCGTAGGTGAAGAGACAGCCTACAGGTATTTCATTGCGTTTACGACGACGGGTTTGAGAGGCTCGGCGCGACAACCAGAACCCCGCAGCGACGACTGCGCGTGCTTCAAGTATTCTTGCAGTGCAACGTATCCCCTTGGCTTTCGAGAACTGATATATTGTAAATGAGATTCATATCTCGTCTACAGGACCTCGCAATGCTATGCCCTCGACTCCTGATGCTCGTTTCGTGCGGTTTTGTATACTCTGTGCGTAGGCATCTGTCGCTGCAAAGATCAAGTTTCGCTAGGAAGTTGCTAGCAAGTCCAAGCCCAACTTCAACCTTCGCTTCGACACTCAGGTTACAGCATATCTTAGAACACAGTAATTACTAGCAATCCAACCCACTCTATCGACGACAAATTCCCATGTATCTGAGCCCTCTACACTCTATCGTGACCACGATTCCTGAAACTCGCTTAGAAGTTTCCCAACCTGCTGGATCCCTCGTAACTTCGTCTCACTAGCAATCCGAATACTGTTTCTATGTATATTCCATAATGTCGTATACGCAAACCCTGCATTCTATCCATGTTTAGCCCGCGTATCGTCCGCCGTCCACGTTAATTAAACAAAGCGAAGCCTCTCATCTCAAGAATAACGTTATACCAAGTATTCTGCGTCATCCCAAATGAACGGCTGTGAAGACTCGTTAATTGAAGAAGCCTGTCTCGCGCGTTCCGTCACAAGAAGCCTTGGTTGCGATATTGAGCCGATCGATGTAAGCGCTGGCGAGGCGCTTAAGTGACTGTACTCCTGGCTCCCATGATATATGAAGCAGTTCGCGACATAGCGTCGGTGAAGGGCGCTGGCGTTCTCAGTGGCTTCTACGCTGACTGGGTCCTCAGTTCTGAAGATAACTCGTGATAGTTTAGTTCTGTTCCCTCAGACACATGTAAATTTCACGCACGCGAGTCTTTTAGTTCTGTGAGCCTCGTGACTCTATGAGAACCTCTGCCAACTGGAAAGGAATGGAAGAACGGATCCGCGACGACCTGATATATTAGGAGTCTAATGACATCTTTCGGATGACTGCACTTACTTTGAACATCCCAGAAATGCTCTCAAGCTTTTGATTCAATTCGGATAGCGCTTAACATCTAAAATTCATACGACATTCCGCCCTTCATGGTCTCGGCTCTTTAAGCTTCCAAATAACATGTCGTGTAAAACTCGAAAGCCGCATAATTCCCATTCCACAGAACACATGACGCCTCTTAGACCGCATCCGCAAAATCTTAGACAAAATCCAGTTTGTAATGACCATGGACTAAATTCTCAAAACTGAGAGATTCCGCGAGCGCAATGATCGCGCCGGCCCTTGAGTCCCTCCGGCCCGGTCTTTCGAATGTCTCTGAATGATTTTCAAGGGCCCAGGGGAAGGAAGGTAATTACCTTGGAAGAAGAGGATTTGCGTAATGTAATTCATAAGTAGTATGGATTCTTTTACGAGTCCACAACTTGCGGAGCATATAGAGTGGGTGCAAGTAATGTGATTAGAGCTCAGCATGAATCAGTGACTTCAAGGTGTGAATAGACTTGTGTAAAGGTAACAAAAGTCAAGCTGATCCGGACCGCTATTTACACCGCGGTCATTGCAAATCGAGAAAGTGAGTAAGAAGGTAGTGATTAACGAGCATTTGGCTGTATTACTAGTGTCAGGCTCGACTTGTCTCTGCGAATTGAACCTGAAAGGAAATATCGGAAGAGATATGTGGATCTATGACATTTAATACATCATCCGGAAATCTCAACTCCCGAGTCCCTTGCCTTAAGCTTTGTGGGTCCTCCTTCCAAGCACCCTTTAAGGTATTTCTTCCTTGCAAAGCACACAATTTCAATGTATCATAACACTGCTATTATGAACTTCCATACTATTCATATTATATGGCATGTAATTCTTTTTAAGGTTTCTTTACCTCTTAGGTAGATGGCATATGACTCGGATATATTTGTCGCCCTGGACTTCCAGTCCATAAATTTCTGAATCAAATCTAGCTCGGCGCTTTATACTCGTCTGATATTCTGGGAAACAATCCAGTCCTTCAAGGTTTAGTTCTTTCCTGTTTCCACCCCACTGAAGTTTAAATCCAAGTTCCATATGCATTCTTCGACTATTTTTAGGAAATATATAGGAATTCAACCTTCAACTTGGAACAGAATTCGGAAAATAATGTACGTACTTGTTTAAACTGGTATCAGAAATTCTACTTGCCGCGGAACCCTCTTTCTCTCTCCTACGAATGACGATCCAGGGCGCAGGGGATTATATGTATGTAATATGCATACTATATGTTCTTGTGGTTCTTTTACGAGTCCAGGAGTTGCATGGCAGAGTGGATTCGGACTGGCCACATGGTAGGTAGAGGACGGAACGGAAATACAAGCCGTCTGCCATATAGTATAAACACCGAGTCGTGTCAGTGGCGAATTCAGTGCTCTAGTATTTATCAGGTAGGAAGAATCCTGATATGCAAGGAAGATGAAATGTTATAGAAGACTTTGAAGAGCACTCGGAATGGCAGAGGGATAGCACACTAATTTACTCGGGGGTCCTAATTTCCGACATGTATCTATCCTGGTTGAATGTTATAACATGATCATACTCTGCAGGTTCTGACGCCCGTTCGTTCTAAAAATATTAACACAACCCACTATAAACCCAGATACTTAAATTTAAAAGGCTTACCCACAAGAGACGCCCATAACCGCCCACACTGTCCGACTCGAAAGGGGCGAGGAGTAGCGCTGGGACTTCGCATCCAACTGGGCGGCCTTGACGTCGAGCACGGACGGCTGACGTGCGGGATGCATCTGACGACGAGAGTTCAGCCTCGACGGGGGTAAAGAGCCCGTATGTGGTATATATGTATCACGTACCCCTTTAAATCTCGCCTCCCACCCCCTCTTCCTCCCCCTGATCACGCGAATTGTAAGTGAAGTTACCTCATTTTTCATTACAAGTGCTTTGCACAATGAATTCGAAGCGGCAGAAGATCTGGAGGAGGAAGGCGTACGACGCCGATCCGCCATTAACACTGTCAATAAAATGAGTCAGCGCGGGATGTCGTTACGTTTTATTGTTTGCTGTGAACTGCAGATTTGTCGGGGTGCTGTGATAATCGAGCCGTGAGTCCAAATCGCTAGTAGAGGACTGTGATACTAGTTCGCCGCTGCTTCTCTATATAAATATTCCTATCTCTTGATTCCAGAAATCATTATGTTCTAAATGCTCATGCTTTGGCGCTCACGAAAATTTCAAAAAGCCCACGGTCCAAAGGGCAGTTCAAATCTTGGAGATTTGTGACTTCATGTTTGATTTATTAACTTTGTGCTAACGTTAGAATCGTGAATCTGATGGCATGCCAGAGTGGATCGCGGTCACTACATGTGTAAACGATTTATAATTGGCGACGTTACCAGTCAGCAGTCCACCAAGGTCTAAGGACTCCTCAGACGCAAGACAAACCTATTTCCTGCTGAAGAACATCCTATCGAGTCGGTATCAGCAGCAGCAAGGAGGTGGAATTTGAATCAGAGTAATAACTTGACAACTTTGTTCACTGGGTGACTTGGCCTTATCATAGACATGGCTGACGCGTGACGCATCGGGGCCTGCCCTGAATGAGCTTGTTTGACGTTGCATTCCCAGGCCAGTGAAATCACACTGCTTCTGGTTTGACCACGACTATATCGAGGTGCGTTCCACGATGTATACGCCTCCGACCTCCCTGCCTCCATCTCGTTCCTCTTCAGCATCATATTTCCCGTTGCATAACTTTCCGTCTTCGGCGACCTTGGCGTGCACAGTTACCCCACCTCCCCCTCCATGCCGTACCGATCGACGTTTTCACTGGCAGTCACCCGTTCAGCATTTCTATCCATTCCTTTCCTTTCCTTCCTCGAAAGACGTCCGTATGGCCAATTACACTGACAACCCGACTCGGAGGATGTCCATGGCAAACAGCCATCGATTCATTCTGGCTCGCGTACTCATGTACGCAGATAAAGACAAGACAGCAGGCACACAGCTCGCGCGCATTCGTGTTCAACTCCGACTTGGTCATCGAAGATACGTTAATAACTTTCTCAGTGAGGGCAGATACGCCACTGGCACACAACCTTGCAAGTTGCATGTTCAAGGATTTGCGTCGTAGACTTTACAGATGTCCGATCCGTTTCCCAGGTTGGGTTCTCTGGGAATGGACGGACAGCGTGTTCGACGAATCGATGACGTCGTGGACTTGCAAGCCGGTAGGCTGAGCATGCATGACGCGAATTTGGGCTCTGCTTCACTCATTCATCCGAACGGCCCGGGATCGACTTCTGCCTCAGCGTCTTCAATCACTTTCCCTGAAGAATTTTATCGGGCACAGAATATCTTTGCTAGCAATATGCAGAACGCTGATCACTTGATATCGATGCTTCGGTTGAGTTGTCGGAGGAACCTCTCCGTGTTAGGTGCTGGCGGGTCCGACTCAACATTATGGTATCATGGTACCTGTCTTGGAATATTTAAATTTTCAAGCTTCCAGTTCAAGCTTCTTCAGGACACAGTCATTATCCCGCGCACGTGTTTTCTATCGCCATGGAGGCTGGTTTCTGTGCTTATTGCGGAACCCATGCGCCATTCTAAAACTCGCGGATCGACGAAATATATTCTACGCCACTTTCAATAATGAAATTTTTAAAGAGGTTTTCTGGAGAAGTCTGCAATGCATTATAATTCATGTCTAACTTGAACTGGCTCACCATGTCATACATTTCTCCGCCCGGTCGACTGACCATGATTCATGGAGCTTCCCTGCACTATTTATCTTACCTGAAGCTTACAACATGGCCCTCCAGGGTCTCTCTCAATTACGTTATTTTTCCAAGTTCTCATCGTTTGTTACTTCTCTAGAGTCCGTCGCTCGTCGCCAAGAACTCTAAATTCAGTTCACCGTTACCTCCGTCACCACTCTGTCGTTATCGGTTTGCACAAACAAACCCCTTCTGGGCGACGCGGTACTGAAAGTCCTCCGAATCAGTGATGGCTTCTACACCAATAGCTTGTGTTCAAATCTCAATGCACAGGAGGAATGGCATCTACGATGAGCAAAGAACTTCTGGGCAACTGGGATGTCTGCTCACTATGGTGGCTCTCGCGCTGGACTTCAATATTTCGACCTGGAGTAAGAAACGTGTTGCAATTATACTAGTACTACGGTATCGGCCCTGCTTACTGTTCGGGTTTTCGTCAGGATCAAATTCATTGTCTTCGACTTGAAGCTCACTTTAATTGGAGGAGAAAATGCCGTCCTTCCTGGCTCCTGGCTTGTGGCTCTATGCGCATTTTGGCTTCTACACTTTCCGATGATGACGAAGGAAAGGATAATGCCCTTCTTTTGATCGCCAAATGAAGTCATGTTTACCAAATAATGTCCGTTCTTTCTCCCAGCTTTTCTCACCGGAGCCCCTTGGGTCGCGTTAAACACCGCAACTCCAGGCCTTTCTTATAAATCGAAAATAGAAATTCCAACACCTAAACAAGTCGAGAACATCACATAATCTAACAAATGTTGGAAACAACGTCAAGTTTGCGCTCACGATGAAGGACGATCATCATGGAGGGTTACAACTTAAATGTGATCTGAACGTGATGCGGTAAGCGATTGACAACTTGTGTCAAAATCTCCCTCACTGCACTCTTCCTCTCTTCCAACCCTCTTCCCCGAGTAGTCTATTTTCGCTTCCTCGAGTCGATGGGCTTGAAGGGCGATGCAGTGATGTGTGTCATTCCTCGGTGCCTTTCCCATTTTTCATACATTTTTTTAAATAAATGTTCCACTTGCTAACATCCCTGGTTTTATATATCCCCCTGTAGAACACCACGCAGAGAGGTAACCTAGGGTAATTGTCGTCGTATTAGATTTATCATACGGCGATTGCATCGCCATAGCTTTTTGCGGTGCTGTGCTCACCGATTTTTATCTCCGTTTCTTGATAGGTATGATCTGATGTGGCATACCGTTCGGAAACAGTTCACCGATTCAATTCGCAAACTGATCAATCGGGCGCTGGATGGTACTATGTATGTAAGTGAGCAAGCATGTGCTACGATGTGCCACTAGGCGCAGATAAGTGTGCGGATTACTGTTAAAGGTAAATTTCCTTGTGCATTCGCTCCGTACATGGATCATACTCTACTTATTTTAACGCCGCTCGCAGTTTCTTACCGCGCTGGGGTGGCATTTGATAGTGGCTTCGGCATAACTGTGATTAATGGAGTCCCGCCGTTGTTGAGCACAACTATCCAAGGTAAGTATGCGCTTATGGCCGCACTAGTGTGAGCGTATGATAATTTCAGGAACATATTTCCTCGATCAATTGTTCAGTGGCTAGAAGGGAAGGTTGATTTAGTTAACGTCTCCTGAATTATTTCCTGGTTGCTCATAGGGTTTAATCGACACTTGTTTTCAATAAATCGTTACATGTTTGGAGAGCTTTCAAGTCCCACCGCTAAGCCGCCGCCTACGCCGCCATCATTATAAGCCACGAAGTCAAGCTACTACGGAAATTGGATCATTGCCATTCTTGCTTGCCACCAATTTCGGAAAGAGCCAAGAAGCAGCCCGCCCCTAGTCTTCCACTAACTATATGGTAAGGTGACATCACTCAACAATCACTCAAAGTACACGAACCGATCCTACCTCTTAACGGATTCAAAACAGTGCGTTTCTTACGAACGAACAGCTTGATAATCAGTTTGGACCGTCAAGAAATTCTCATCCTCGGACTAATAGCAAGCTCCAAACCGAAATTATTTCTCAAGCTCTCTATCGATATCGATATTCTATCTCATTTTTCTCACGATAATCTCAAGGCGCTATTTTATCCTTCCAAGTCTCTGATTCCAAGATGAATATGCTACAGAGGCTCGCTATCTGATCGGACTCTTGTGAATTCATTGAGGGCTTTTAATTAATAAAGAGGAGCAGAAGGTTTCTACCGTATAACGGCCCGCTTTCCGTTGAATAAAAATATTGCCATCTTCCATGCAATATGTTGATTACATCCGAGGACTTGAGCGCAAATACAGTTTCCTGGCCTTCACTTCACGTCAGTTGCAACAAGCTTCGGCCTCAACCGTGGCGAAGTCAATTCTGTGAATTCGCACCATAAATATCCTCGAAATGAAGCTGATATGCATATCATTGCTTGCGAAGACGTTGGGTTTCCTCGCTCTTCAAATCGTACTGACTTCCTCTCTCTTGACACTCTGTGCAATCCCTTAAAATGTGGGTTACAGCTCGCACAAAAAGCAGCAAATTGCAATTTGGAAGCTATCACTCACCGAAACTGAGAGTATTTTGCCAGCATTGTAATGTTCTCAGTATATGGTTTCCTCAATGGCCCCCTAGCTCAGTGGATTAGAGCGTGTGATTCCAGTAATTTAGTTCCGTAAAACGAACTGAAAATTCCAGCATATGTATTTGTATCACAGTTGTATTCTATGTAACGGCACAAGCCGAATGTTGTCTCTACTTTTGAGCCCAAACTGTGGCCATGGGAATCGTGTCACGCTCGCAAGCTCGCAAGCTCGCAGGCTCTTAGGCTCCAGTCAGGCTCTTGGCCCCTTACGCTCGCAGGTGGCTCTTGGCCCCTTATGCTCGCAAGCTTGCAGCTCTCAGCTTGCGGCTCTCAGCTATCCTTGCAGGCTCAAACAGCTCTTGGCTCGAACAGCTCTTGGCTCGAACATGTGCAACAGTGAAGGTCAGGCATTCCATTTTGAATGATTTTGTCACCATAGGCTTGAACTTGAAGCTTGAAGGTCAGCATAGTAGGGACTAAACATGGATAACGTGACTTGCCAACTTGAAGCCACTACAATCCTACTTTTTATTCTTTTATTACAAGACTTTACATATTCAATGCTGATATGTTAAACTATTTATGAAAATAAAAATAGAAATGAAAGAATAAAAAATAAGCTCACAAAACGAAATGGGCCTAAAGTGGATGAGAATTTCGGATAAATTACTTATCCGCGTATCCGTTTGCTTCTGTAGGGCGTAATTCTGAACCAAATACTTAATACCTTAGAAGTGACACAGATATATATGCTAAATTTTGTGACTATCCAGTAAGGAATGGCTTCAGAAAATATTTATCCATAAAACGCATATGGATATCCATGTTAGTACCTACAACATAGTGATCCAAAAAAAAAAGAAAAAAAAGCCTCGACCAACTTAAAATAAACACACGCAGAATCTTGGTAACACATTGCGTGGACTCCGAACGTGAGAGAGGAAATTTCAAGTAATGTCGCTGTAGAGGGGGACACGACTGATTATTTTACTATCTGCACTGTCTTGATGCCATCGTCGTGATCTTGAATTGACATTCCGGCTTTAGCTAGTCGACACGATAGTAATAGCTACACGCCTTCACATTGATAAATATTAAATTCACCATAACAACATCATAGTGCATGGCGAGGACTGTCTGCTAAGATGAAGAGCCAACTCGTTGATTTGGCTATTCAGTCCGAACAGTGATATCACGAAATGAACATTTCATTATTGCGGATCTGTGGTAACTTTTGGTATCACAATGAAAGCATGCTACCTGCATCCCAATATCGCCATTGACGCTGCCCGATAAGATCATTCAATATCTCAGTAAAAGGGTTGATGAATGCCAGACAGTACACGTTGCAAAAACAACGTTGTTGTGACAAGTCTTGAGCGCCTAGGAAATTTTTGGTCGAAGAAAAACGAGGCGTCTTCATTCTAGAGAAGTATTCGTCAGCCATAGTCACCTGGCGATCATCATCCAATGTTGTTCTACCTTCGATGTTCAAGTTGTCCGTCGACAGTTGAACAACACCATCTCGTGACGTCAGAGACAAAGAAAAAGAGTCTGAAGGCTAAGCAAGGCCAACAGGGAGTAATTCGCTTGAATTTCATCCGCTTAGCGCGCGATGGCGCCCAGTGTTCTGGAAATTTGAATCTGTACGTATGCGGAATAGGGTGCCAAAAAACCCCGTGTGTTAACAACCTAATCTCTCTGGCAGTGATACCCATGAGAGGTACATACTTTTTTTCGAGGCACATACGAGACTGTTACTCAGAAGACATAGCTTCAGCAAGAATGTGAAATAGCGACCACGATAGGGATATGGACCAATGCCGAACCAAATGGAAGATATAGAAATAAATGAGGTGACCTCGAGGCTTTCGTATGCCGTAGACGTTACGGAGTAAGGGTCGCGTAGAAATGAACTGGTCCGCAATGAGTCTTTCACAAAAATCAATGAGTCTTTCACAAAAATCACACGGTCCGAGTCTGCGTCGAACTGAATTTTCTGGCTGCGTGGCGAGTCGCGTGGCTGAGTGGAGTGTGCACTGCACCTTCGATTTCTTACTTGCACATCTTCTACCAATCTGCATACACCATTGAAACACCTTCTCCCTTCTAATCCTTATCGCCGCTGAGTTATCCTAAAGGAAACTTCCTGAAGTTTAATCAACGAAGGTTAAACGCTTCGACAAGCTGGTTGATTTTTCTTTCCACGGTATTAGATAGCATAGCCAAAGTAATTGGGGCATGCAGAAATGAAGACTCGAGGATGATCAGAAATCAACGAACACCAGCGAAGATCCTATGTGATCATTTCTATTCGAAAGCTACCACGACCACGACCTGCACTTCGGATTAAGGATGGCCTTCAGGAAATCAACCATTCTTTGTCAGGATGTTTGGCTTCGCGCAGCGTTTACAGGAAACGACTCCATCGAATTAATGCTAGGAGGCAGACTCGTGGTAAACTGGTGACTGTTCGATCTGCTTGCTCAGACGTCAATGAGATATTTCGTCCATCTCAATTACTCGTGGAAGATGTAACGGACTTCAGGATCCCACTGGTAGCCAACCCTCTGGAGAAAGTGCGCGCTCTTCGATTCTTCAGCGCTCAAACCACTGCGCATTTTCGGTATCTGGGCTATCTTCACCGACCTTCGACCTTGATGCTCCATGTTTTCTCGTACTAATGGATTTTTGGTGAGTAAATTCCTGCAAGCGCCTCTTCGGTTTTCGGTACTTGCCACAGAAGTCACTCGGAATCCTTAGTTGTTCATCCTTTCATTCACCGCTCGTCTCTTTCCAAGGATCTTTGCCTCACACTATACAATAGTTCATATTCTGTCTGGACTTATGGTCCCACGCCGAAGCTTGAAACGGTATGTCCCCGACTTCTATAAACACCGATGCAAAGGTTCTGTTCTGTATTCAGTCTCATTTCTCAGCCGGTTACTTTCTGTGAGAGTCCGAAGACGGTCACTTGCCTTAGATCGATGCGTAAAGGCTCCGAAGTTTCATTACTGGTGCGATAGACCTTCCGATCTAACCAATCCTAAAAGCAACGAACTCTACTTATCGTATTCAACGAAGGTCATACCTAACTCGCCGCCGGTTTCTCGCTACCCACATCAATTCTTAGTTTCTGCTCGTCTGAAAAGATTATCCCGCTCTTCAATTGTATCTCGATTCTCGATTACTCTGTATATGCACTCCCTTTCGACCTGAAGTTGAACTCAGGGCTCTCAAATTGTATATGAGCTTCATCATGCGAACTACGAAATTTTGAAATCTCAGGTGGAGCAAACACCCTATCAGTGGGATAGTGGCGATAACTTCGAATTCTTCAGCTCCGAGCTTTCCATGGCAACTGGAAGGATGAAGACCTTGCGCAAAACTTGAAAATTGTCCATGACTCTTTTGTAGAAGCTGGATCGAATCGTATCTTCCACGGGAGAAATAGCATCGCAGTTCGCATCCTTTCTTACCTCTAGCAGCTCCCCTATAAAGTATTGGGCAGTTCTTGCGCTGCGAATCAGCTGGAGCATTGCTGAATGAAGAAATCCATTCTCTTATATTCACATCGAATTCCGATATTTAATCAAAGACAGATTCAATACATCTATCTGAAGATCTTAGAATTTCTAAAAGCATGAATAAGTTTAGTTGTAGTACTTATACGTATTAATAATAGTAGGTACCACTGCTCCAGGTAGTGTCACCTCGACAAAGCAGTAAATCTTAGGCTCGTAGATCGTTTGTCCTTTGACATCTAAGGGTGCAAATAGTAGACCCGCTAAAATGTTGAAGGACATTGCCCGGTGTGCGTTACGCTATTGCGTCGACCACTCCACGAGATGGACAGGTCCTGCTGTGGACCAAAAAGAGCTGATGAAAAAAATAACTCTCTGTCTGGGAGTCGAACCCAGCTTTCGCGCGATTATGACATCATTAGTCCTCTGATGACAGGCGCGTGTACTAACCGATATACTAACAGAGAATTTAAAGTGGTGTTGTAGCTATCATATTTATTTGTATATACCTTGACGAGGCACAAGAATCCACGTGACACGACGCGTCCATTCCACCGCGAACAACGACTGTCCCTTCAGATTCTCCACCACTCACTCACTTCAATCTACCCAGCACGCCTATCATGCCTCCCGCTGCCCCTGGCGCCGCCGTACCTCCGCCTCCCACGCAGTCTGTGCCCCCGCTCCTTATCTGCGAGGCCCTCGGCTTCTCCCCGCAGCTCCTCCTCGACGACATCATCAACATCGCGAACAACGCCGTGCAGGATGGCGTCAATGGCATGGAGGAGTTCCTGCACAAGTGGGTCGATGAGCGCGCCGCGCGCATCTCCGCCCAACCTCCTTCAGGCTCGGCCCAGCAGGCTCAGGAAGACGACGAGTCGACGCAGGAGCTCGTCGAGCAGGGCCTGGTCGCGTTCCAGACGCTGCTGGAGTACCATACGGATATTGCGTTCGATTTTTTCGAGGCGTGGTGTTTAAGGAATATCTTCTATGTGCCCCCGGATCTGCCAGTGGTACTCCCACACCAGGCGGGGTTGGATTTGAGCCCGGGGATGGAGGAGAGGGAGAAGGAGCTCATGGAGGAGGTGGAACGGCTGAGAAGGGATCTGGAAAATGTGCGATCATTATTTGTCTTTTGTGATAATGTGTTGACGCGTATAATGAATAGCAACGCCGCCTGCATCGTCTGCTCACCCACTCCGCCCGCACCTCCGCGCGCAAGCGCCGTCTCTCAACACAACGTCTCGCTCTCCTGCAATCCCTCTCCCCCGCCTCTACCACCCACTCCCTCTCCACCCTGCGCGCCCTCCCTCCTAAGCTCCTGGAGCTCTACACCGTCGTGTCATCCCTGCCCCCTCTCGACACCCTCCCGACCCCACAGCCAGTGGGGGGCACAGGCAAACGCCAGTGGGAGACGAGCAAGACGGGGTACGAGGGGTGGGCAGTGGAGAGGCTTCTGACAAGGGATGGGGGCGAGGGGCAGGGGCAGGTGGAGAAGATCCTGAGGGCGGCGGAGGAGGTGGGTGCGCCGGAGGAGGTGCGCCGGGCAGGAGAGGCTGTCGGTGCGAGAGGAGAGGACAAGGAGAGGATGCAGGAGGGCGATTGATTTGGCACCTGGGTGAGTGAGTTTGTTGGACTCGGAACGGGTTTTTACTGATGCGTTCGTTCATATTCTAGGATCCTTTCCGTCTTACTCTTATCCTGCTCTTTTCTATATACACGTGAGTTCTGTCTCATACCATCTCATGCCACTGGTCTCACCTTCATTTTAGATATCGTTTATCCATCTATCTTTATGCCCTTCGCTTCGATGTACCACCTACCCACTTGTTGTAATGCTATACCACTTCCAGACCCGCACATGGCCTACCACAAGCCCGACTTAAATTCTACTGCCATCTCACTTATCTCAGTCCCAGCCCTCATAGGCACAAGAGCGGAATTGCAACACGAAACGAGAGTGTCTCGGGTGGGTTTGCGGCTACATGGCGAGTTATATGTTGCCTAATTCTTCACTGATATCCTATACACGCTTTACATCTCCGTTGCTCCAGCTTAGGTCCTCCTTTCTCTTCTCGTGCAAGTCATGGATGGATATCAATAAGGTACGCGGTTGTATCTATCAGTCGCTCAAAGTTCTTCCTCGACTTCCAGTGCGCGATCTCGAGCTCTGCGGTTCGCGGCTTCGTTTCTAGCGAACACCCAGGATCGTTGGAACAAATATGATGGTCAGGCGCCGTCGAAACGAGTCGAATGTTTCTCCAGTGGATATCTGTAACTCACGCCGCATTTTACACCAATCAGGATCGTTGTATTCGTACGATGGTATCTCTGATATCAAGCCCCTTCCCTTGTTAGTTCCGTTTCCTTCGCTATCATGAGTTGGTTACTTACACTTTGCCCTTGTGCAGTTCGCTCTGCTTTTGATGGTGGTAGCAATACAGTCCACGAAGACCATTTTCTATCTAGTCTGTCAGATCCAACGCGTTACCAGCATCTCTTGATGAGCTCAAAGCCAATGATGACGATGGTTGTTCATGATATCGTTGAGGAATTTGCGGCGAGGTGAGTTGTTTAGCATTGAGCCTGAGCCTTGAACTCTCCCTTACTTGTCCCCACTTTCGAGAGGTCAATTGGACAACGGACATCAAATGATTCAGAAGAAAACGTCATTGCAATTCAAGATTTTCTTTATCTAGTCCATCAAGCCGGACTTATTATCATCGTATCAGGATAGGCTTGAAGATGATGCATAGCATGATCGCTCGTGAACTAGACATGATGGCAGGGCGACGTCGAGGAAATGCGAAGTGAGTTATCTAAAATTGAAACTTGATCCATTACTTATCTTTCTTTTTAAGATTGCTCAGACAACAAACGCCAAATGATTAAGAAAAATTTGAGATTTCAGTTCGTGAAGATCGTAAAGACAAAGTGGTACAATTACAACAATGTGGTAAAATTCTAATAAAATCCAAAATGCTAAAGAAGACTAACGAACGATTAGAAAATGAAGAAAGGAATCGGGGCATATCGGCATGAGGGCATAGGGCATAATAATGGAAGGCGAGTGTTCATAGGAATGTGTGTGTTCTTCATGGACCCTCAAAACAGTTCCGTGGGATGGCGGCGCAATGTGGTGCTCTGTTGTTGTGTCCACTCGTTGGGGTAATGGAGCTGGGAAGGACCTGCCAGTGCGGACGGAGAGGGGCTGCCGGGCTGCATGACCGGCTCTGTGTCGTGACGCATGAGGCCCTGGGTGTGTATAGGTGTCTGCTGGAAGAATTGCGTATTATGGCGCCGGAGGGGAGTCGGCGGCACCCGCGCCTGCTGTCGAGCTTGCCACTGCGCCGCTATCCGAGAACTCAGCTCTTCTTCGGCGAAAAGTGCTTCGTCGTCACGGTCCATATCCGAGCCCTCGTCTTCTGTGTCTTCCAGGATATCGTACATCCCGCTTCTAACTTCTGACTCCTCCCAAAGAAGTTCTAGTTCTTTTTCTTGGAGCTGTTTGGCCTCGCGTTCCTTTTGGTTGTCCCGGGCGAGCTGCGCTTCAGGCGTCAGGGAGGGAGCGATGATGGTCTGCCGCATGGAACGGGGACCTAGCCGCTCGAGGCGCGGTTCAGGCATAGACGGTGGACCTTGGGATTTGGAGGGTTGGCTAGACTGGGAGATAATAGACTCGAGAGACGAGAGCGGGGTGAGGGGCCCGTTGAACAGTGAGCCGCCGTCAGAGGAAGATGCTTCTGATGAGAAGGACGAGTCGTAATTGAAGTCACTGGTGGGGGGGGAAGTGCAGGGTTTAATGGGAGAGGACTGGATCATGGCCATGACGGCGACCTCATCGTCCTCGTCGAGGTATGTCCAGCGAGTATGGCGTCCTTTGCCAGTGGCGGAGGGGGGGATAACCGCGGTGGTGCCGTTACCTAGCTCGAATACTTCAATTTCCTTTGCGGTGCTACGAGTGTGCATTGTTGGTTGGACTGGGATGATGGGAGGGGGAGTGGACTGGGTGTTGCGAGACGATGTCGATGGGATGTCGATGGCGAGGCGGGCTTGCTGGAGTGGCTGGCTTGCTGATGCATACCTCGCCCTCTCACCTTGCTCAAATACTCTTTCTAGTCCCCCGCTTTGTTGAGTAGCTTTGTGTCCTCGCCGCTATTGGGCTTTGATCTTTCCAGGATCGCCATTGTGCCCCGCTTGAGTGCGAGTGCGTTTGTGGCCCACGTCGTGGTGCATCCCTTTGTGAGCTATCCTAGCTTTGACCGGCTTTGGTTCTCAGTCGCGAGCTTTGACGCGTGGTGTCGCGTAGAAAGAGGCGCGCCATTCTTTAATTCACGTTGATCCGATGGCCCTTTATTCCACCATTTCCATTGATCCGGGTCCAAGCACTCTCTCCTCCGTGTTGATTTCCGCATGTTCGATGAAAGGGGACAATAGCCATCGGATTCAGGTCCAAGCAACAGTAAACATGCACCGTTCATCTTAGTCAGTGACTGAGGGACAATCTCATAATCGGCAATAATCACTGGCTCAAGACTGCTCAGCAGTCCCGTCCATAATATATATTAAGAAATGCCCAATAATTCTATAAACACGACGTCTGTGGTACTTTTCAAAAATCAATGTCCGTCGTAAAACGCCTATGTACCAGATGCCGCCACAAGACGCCCAAAGAGAGACCCGAAACGAAACGCGGGAGAGGCCTAATCATTCAGAGAGACTGCTCATGACTGCCGAGTAACGATGTCGACCTCCTTCCAGCTCTTCACCATCGTCCTCGCAATGCCGTGGATGCCCGGCTCACCGACATCGTCAGGAGCGCGGTACTCGGCGTTTCCTCTCGTTATCTGCTCGGCTGTGCGACGATCCGAAGGCGCGAAAGGTTGGTTCCTAAGAAATCAAGTGAGCTGTAGACGGCTATGAAACGAAAGCAACGATTAGCATACCATGAGTTGAAGATGAATTGAGATGGGTCAGGTGCACTGTACTATAGGACCATTAGTCTCGTACTCTTGAAAATATCGATATCACACATACTGCAGTGATCTGATGGAGCTCCCGCTGAATTGCGAGGCAGAAATGGTCGAGATCGAGATCATTCAGATCGTAGTTGAATGGATTCTCACTGTAGAAAAGATAGCATTTAGTGTTTAAAGCGTACATCACGAAAAAAAACACCCACATTTCCTGTCCAATTTCAAGGAAACCCAAAAGTAAAAATGCCGCGAACGCGGTCGAGGGGATGGTGAGGTACTTGAAAGTTGACCACAGTTGGAACTGAACAGAGGTGTGAGTCGTTTAGTTACATCAGATCAAGAAGATGAACCGACAGGAAGGAAGAACAGATAGAGCCTGTCAAGGAGGGAAAAGTTTAACGCTGTGTTCAGTAACGGGAGGTGTGGAATGACACACCAGAGCGACATGCGCAAGTGAGCTTGATAGGCGAACGGCAGAGGGGTGTTGCAGATACGTTCCAGGTTGGAAAGGGTATCTTGCAGGGCCGTAAGACAGCCAGTAATCCCAGAAGCGATAGCGGGAGGAATGAGATTGGCTCTCATGACGTCTAGCAAAACACCATTTAGATTCATAGCAAAGTAAGATCAACACGAATATTCCTTACAGCACGAATAGCTAGACGAGCAGAGTAGTCAGCAAAAAATGAACAAGATCGTGAACGAGATCACGCACTTTGACAGGACAAGGATGATCTCCATCGGGACGTGGCTCTCGACCGGCCCATTGCGCTGCTTCCTGCGCCTTTGCTCTCCGGGTTGAGCTTTGCGAAGGACTGCTCTAACACACCACTTCATGAACCTCAACAGAGGAATAAAATCATAGATAGTCGTGACAGGGGGATTCCTGGCCGGCATCAAGGTGTGCTCGCTCTCGACATCAGGCAGCGCCATCTCGGGATCGAAAGTTCCACGCCGAGAGCGACGGCCCCTAGTAGAGCTATCCCAGTTCTTGTCCGATCGGCTGTCGCTAATGAGTGTCTTCTCGCGATTGTGGTCGATTGGAAGTGAGGCGGCACGCTGCTGGACTTGGGTCACACCAGACTCGGTGCTAGATTTGGCCAGAACCTCGCCGCTATAGGTAGGCATGAGGTGCTCCTCATGGATGTGCCAGAGGGGCAGCTTTTCGGGACGGCCGGCGACCGCTGGCGCACCATGCACGTATCTTGGGAGGAAGCAGATCAGAGGGTACAGGTCCTCGTAGTATACGCCTTCTTCTCCACGGAGGAAATGCTGTAATCGACTATGATGAGCGCTATACATGGGCAATGGGGTTTGGATTAGATATCACCTTCACTGATACAGCGAACGCTTGCACCTGATACGGAAAAAGTGATGAGTTGTGCCACATGAGCGCGAAAATAAGAAATAGCTCACTAGATTGACCATGGACTTCTTCTCAATGATGCTCTGCGTAATGGTCTGCTTCTTCTGCGTCCCTTTATCCTCCCTCTCATTGGGAATATGGATCCACATCTAATATAATTTTTTTTAAAATCAAACGCGGAGAACAGCTATGCAACATACCATCTGCGCAAGATTCCTGCAATTGACCGTAATGTTAGTCCACATTTTGCGGCCATCCTGATATCTGCACAAAGAATCCAAAATATAAGCAATGCAGGGCGACTTTGAGGAGAAACATTAGAACGTACCTTTCGTACGCCGAGGATGTTCTGAAAGATATAACCAAAGCGAGGACTGTACCCAGTACAGTAAGAAGCGTGTTGGGAATTACGAGTTTCTTGTCTGTCTTCTCAGACACCAAAGAAACCACTATATGACAGCAATCTTGTTCATATCGGGAGCACGCTAGCTTGAAAAGGAGTGCACGTACTGGTGGCGATGAGAGAGAAGAACACGACTTCGGGCCAGATATCGTTTATGACCGTGGCATTAAACTTCTTGAGCGTCCATCTTCCATGGAAGAGGGGATTCTGGGCAACCATTGCCGCTACGTGGCGAAGAGCAGATAAAGCGGTTGGAGGTAAATCAAAGAGCGTGTGTGTTCACTATCAGTCAAGCAGATAGAATGAACGAAACCAAGGATCACAACCAGTATAAGCCTGCGGAAGTGAATATCAAAGAGAAACGAAGGTCAAGGAGAGTGGTTCTTTTTATTCCAATGTTGTTTACACTGTTTTCACTACCAGTCAGGGATGCCGCTGTCAATCCAAATTGCAAACTCATCGTGTTGGAAACGTGACGCACTAATTCCAGCAGAAAGATCTCCGGAATCGGTCCCTCGCCGGCCGGTGCTCGGGCCTCGATGTTGATAGCAAAAGGGCAATTGTCGATATTCTGGGTTGATACGACCGTAAAAAGCTGCTGAATATGAAAAGATGTAAAATATCTCCGTAGGTGTACAAAAATGCAATCTTTTTTGCCAACTTTCGGTGCTTAATTCAAAGACTTTCCTCAGTCATTGACGGCATCCGGGGGAGCCTCAGAGAGGATCTTCCGACGCCTGGAAGGTGTTTCATGATGAACATACACGTGTTTGGCTCGGCATTTAACTGGGGGATGGGCGCCGTTTGTCCACTTGGCGACCCATCAAGCCGGAAGCAAAATTAACTTTGACCTTTACGGACGGATCAGCAGTTGCATTGAGGGAGGCAAGAGAAGATGGATGCAGTCCATGAGTATGAGCGCAAATGAGAAATAAAATGAACTCCAGACGTACATTGGTATGTTTCCCCGCCACTGGCAATGTATTTTGCTGGGCACTGATCCCCAACCGCAGAGAAATTATCTGAATCGGTAGATCACCCGTATCAGCCGACGGGCGTTCCGCTGGACCGCTGGCGATGATATCGATAATCTAGATGGCCGGTTCTCAGCAACGATATACATAGATAGAATATGTAGTCTGTCATTGTCAGGCTGATGTCTGCCACGACCGAGACAACATAGCTGATTTGATATAGCAAATATACTCTGCGTAGATAATGTAATAGATGATGAAAAAGAGGCTTCTGATTCTATCAAACAATTGGAAGCATGCTATGGTAGCGTCTGGGTTTCCCAAGATTATCGTCCAATTGGACCTGTGTATATGCATATGCTCATGGCTTGAATTTCGGGAGAGCATAATCTCGCAGACGTCTTTTTTCGCACTGCTATGTAGGCTGACTTAAGCTGGCTTGCGTTAGGTATCCGTGTCTCAAATTTAAAACTTTAGCAGAATTTGCAATTTGAATGTGAGTGTGAGACTGTGGCGATGCCTCGGGAGTCGGTTGCGCTGAGCACTATTTATTTGGCATGAGCATTTGATGTAAATAAGATATCGTGTGCTAACTCCACAGTACACCCGATGGAGGTACGCTCATTCTCATCACGGCGTTCCAGTTGCCAAATCATCTCACGCGGGCATGGTTTTGTCTTCCATTCCTCTGTTCAGCGCTATAGAAGGAACTAGTCTGTCACCGCAACTTGGAAGAGCTCCCATTCAGATCACCAAAGTACACATTTGTCTCCACTTGCCGAACACGAGTCCTGATATCTCAGGACAGTTCCTGCATTGAGACATGTTGTGCCATCGCATATATCTATCGCTGGCTGTAGGATCAGCTAATGATTAGCCAATCGCTCTGCAAAGAGCATGACTGTGGGTAACTGACTGTCTAACCAATGCTGGCAATTGCCGGCGCGGGTTCTTCCGCAGTGTTGCGATCTTTGTTGTACATGTCTTTTCTTCAGACTGGAGCGACGAGCGGTAACACTGCCTAATACGGCGGGAACACAAGTATGGCACACCTTCATCCCCAGGTGAGCATATGACAAGCCCTCGTTCACACGTTGACAATTAACTGCGATAGACCTGGAATAGACTACGACGAATGGGTAAAGGAAAAGGGCTTCGAGCCTGTGGCCTAGGCCGGCCAAGCAATATTTGCGATATGTTCGGTAAGATGAAAGCCCATTGTGCACTTAGGATATGTTCCTGTTCCTGTGTAGCTGAAGTTCGAGACTTCTCCACCTCTGCCCACTGCTAATGCTGCCAATATGTATACACTTTGGTTACTAGCGACGTCACGACATTGCTATCAGTGATGCGGGGAGGCTCAAGATTCGTGTGCGGGCTGCACATGGAAATCACTGGCACCGCTTGTCGAGGCTAGTTTTCTTGATTTCGCTGATTGCTATATATTGGGATACTGCTTCTCCGGTCATCTCGCTGTTTAACTCCCGTCTAAGGCTATATCAAACCCGTTTCATCAAGTCGCCAAAGCTTTCTTGCCTTTCCCGCTTCCTGCTCCTCCAGATCCCTACCGCTTCGAAGAGCAGCTAGCTGATGGAGTCGCCTTCGAATGGCGACCTCGAGACAATAACACTAGGCTATGATTTGTGAGTATGAGTCATAACTTGCTATCCGAAAGTGCTCTAACCAAGCGGAAATGTGACTAGGTTAGCCGCCAAAGTATTGACCGCACTGCCTTGCTCCGTGGCTTGCTACTGATTCGCTTTATATTCCTCCAGTGGTATTATACCGGCGCATGTGCGTTGCTGGCGTACGACTATGCTTTGACGTTCTCTAGAGAAGTGGAGGAGATGTGGGAAAGGAAAAAAACACCGAGTGCGTCCATTGATTTTGACTCGAACAGCGCCTCCTTGACTGACTTGCTGTTAACAACAGTGTTCTATCTCTTCATAATAAATCGATATACTGCTATCGCATTTGCAGTCGTTACGCTCTTTGGTATGTGGTCGGCTGTTATAAGTGAATATCTAGATAATAACTATCTGGGTGACGTGTAGCTTATTATTCTCCCTTATGGACATTCGAAGTGTGTAATATTAAGCAGCTCAGGTTGTGGATCCCTATTGATATACCCTGATTTTTTCACATATGATAGATGTAAGTCTTCACGAGGGACTGCATCTCTGCCTAGTCTGACTTCCTACAGCTGTAATCGATTTGCAATCGTCGAATGGCTCCAAACGCTCCTTATCGTAATTCCAGCTGAAACTGTGTTACTCTATCGGTAGGCCTCATCTCTATAACGACTAATTGTGCAGCTGCTGACGAATATACAGAACATACGCCTTGACAGGTCAATGCAAATGGTTCTTCTCGCTTCTCTTTTCCGTCATGATTACACAGTGCTCGGTCGTATTCTACGCAATGTCTGTGCCAGGGAAAAACAACGGTAATTTTACATAGCATTCAACTTTTACTGGAGGTGCCGTATTCATCGTGTTCCACCAGCTCTACCTATTCCCCATTATGATCTGGAACCCTTTCACAGTAAGTTACATATCAACACCGATGAACGATAGCGATTCTTATAATGAATAGTTTGCGTTCTGTATTCTGATCCGCGGATGTAAGTGTTTTGTTATCTACGTATTATCTCTTCTAATTGTGGGCTACAGGGACGCAATATATCTTGCCCTCTCTATCCTGTTCGATGTCATGGTATTCACCGTGACAATATACAAGACTGTCAGTGACTCGAATGCCCTATTTCCAAGGACCGTTCTCCTCAGGACAATTCAACGAGACGGTGCGGTCTACTTTTGCGCCATTCTCTCCGGCAATATCGTTTGGATGGCTCTTTCACTCTCGGCAAGAGTAAGTTCGTATTCAATTTCAACCCCCAAACGGGTCGCTGATATTCCCGAACGCTAGCCTGGATTAAAACTTATAAATGCCCAGTAAGTGCATGTTACCTATATCGGCGGCATACATCCTCTGATACGAAGCCCCTACTCTCTCGTGCCTTATAGGCCAAGCATGATGTGAGTTTGCCGCTACACTATACTGTGGTATCAAATATCCCTTTTTACTGATCCTACCCCTTGTTTCCCCCTTCCCTGAAATCTTGTAGATTCACAGCGATCATGATCAACCGATTGACGCTTTCGCTGCGACAAGCGAGTCAACGAGGGATGTCCTTCGTTACCAGTGAATGGGGGTCTAGATATTTGGCACACCTTGACGAGGATTCGGGAATGCCAATTCCATGCTTTTTGGAGCGAGGTGCTCATCATAGCAGGCTCCCCCAGAGTGAATTTGACGAGGAGTCCTCGAGAGCACCTGTTATCCGTGCAATGTAGACAGAACGCAATGGACCCATTGTAACACAGTATATTTATTAAATATTTATTCCAACCATAGAGGACTGTAGGTCATCTCGTAGTTCTGATGAATGTAAAAAGTATACATTTTAATCATATTGCGGGCATTGATTACACGAGTAGTAAGTTTCCTATTTCGTTCCCTTTCCGTCAGGCACCTACACTAAAAACCTCATCCTGCGTACATGCATAGCCTCAATGTAGGTAATTTGAGCGTCCATATAGCACTCTATGATAGTACAGAACGTTTATCATTTCAGAAGAGAGCAGCTTTACTGCTGGGCCAGGCTCATCAAGCTCCCGACAAAGGTCATGATCTACGGGATTCAAGCTTAATTGAGGAAACGAGACAGAGGAAAGGGGGCGTACCAGTCGAGGGCGGACATCTACAATATCCTCAGGCACCACGAAGATCAGGGCATTCATCTTCCTCGCAATAGAGATAGCGAGTTTAGCTGGCATCAAAGTCATATCAGCGCCCGCACACCACTCTTTCCATGGCGAAACACTCGTACCATTCTGCCTTCGGTCTTCGTAATCGCCTGAATCGCTAACGTCGATGACTAGCGCGGGATCCACGATGCCCGGGCGGATCGCGTCGAGTAGATCAAGGAGGAATAAACCAGTGGTGATGCTGGGATCCTTAAACGAGCGGATGGGGCGTACAGAGGGATTCGCCTTTTGGGCGGTTGTGTTTGCCCATTTGAGGATCTCCGTGTCGCTGATCGGGCGTCCGCCGGAGGATTTGGACAAAGTGGAGAGAGTCTTAGTGATGCTCATGCTATATATCAACGTTTCGATGAGCTTGAACGAAAGCATGAAAAGTAGCGCGAGACGAACCGCATGAGCTGCCACACTAAGCCTAGCACCAGGGTCTTGCTCCCATCCACGATATCAGCGCCCTGAATCCCTACCAGGTGCATCCCGTTCTGCTTCCCAAGATCCACCACGTAGTTGGTGTTCTCCACGCACTTGAACCGCGAGAGCCCGCTCTGGTTCGCGGTGACACCGATATCCTCGCCCTCCTCCTCCGCACCAGCGACATACGCTCCCAGATTCGCGCCTCGGCCCTCCTTCGGCTTCGACACTCGCCGCCAGATGACGCTCCCAGGTTGGATCTTGTCAAATGCCTGCAGGATGATCAGGCCATCCTTGAGGTTCTCGAACAGGTTAAATACGGCGGGCTCGACGCCGAGGGAGTTGAGCCAGAGCGTGAACACGCGCGCCTCGCGCTCGCCCTCCGCGTCAAAGTCCTCGACGACGCCGTAGTCTTTGGCTTCTTGCTCATCGAGGGGCTCGAGGCCGGGGTGGGTATTAAAGAGGTTGGCGACGAAGGCAAGGTTGAGGCGTGGGTTGCCGGCGACAAGGGAGGAAGGGGTGAGGTATTTCCGGCAGCCGATGGCAGCGGCGTTTTGGAGTACCTGAGGCAGAGATCAGAAAGGATAGGAAAGGATAGGTTGCACATACCTGCTCAGCACGAGCACGAAGGTCTTTGGTTTGAAGTGGAGCACGCGAGCATTGGTCGGGCTTGAGCTGATTAAGAAGGACGGTATAGTTTTCGCCATCTGAAACATCTCGGCTAAAGTTGTTCACTCTGGAAGAAATACTGTTAGTCATTTCTTCAATGGTATCTCAAAGTCGTATGTACTCACCTCCTTCCCCAACCAGCAGCCTTGAGATGGAAGTTAAACCACCGCAGCAAAATCTGATCCGGAGTCAACCTCAAGAGATCATCGATAGTTTCTCCCTCTTCACAAAGCCGGTACAGCTCTGGGTGGAGCTTAATATCAACCTGCGCCAACAGACCTCTCCTGATGACCTGCCAAATGAGGCCAAGAATCAAGTGCTCCCTTCCGTCAGAGAGATCTGACGAGCCAATGTTGACGACAGAGCAACCAATACCCTTTGCGGAGGTGATTACAATGTTGTTGTTCTCAGTGATCTGGAAGGCATTGAGGGGCTTTCTCGGTTGGGGCTTGTTGAGAACGCGGGTATCGATGGTATCGGGGACGGAGTCATTAATGAGTTTACAGAGGATCAGACCATCCTTGCACTCTTCGAAGATCTGCATGGTGTCGGTAGGAATTGGATAACGGTTCCCGACTTCTGGATCGTTCTCGATCACCTGGAGAAGTAGAGATATCAGCAAACATCTTGGACATTGTAAAGGTTGCTACACACCAAGTTGATGTGATTCGTGAACTCGGCGCGCTCATCCTCGTTGAGTGTATGGCTAACGTTGGCATTGGATCCCTGTACTGTCACCTTTCCTGCCTTCGTATGCAGAGCCGATGGTTTCTCTGAACGTAGCTTCACATTCAGCTACACGAAAGTTGTTAGGGCCGACCTAGTGACATCATCGAAGTGCCTACCTCGACCCAGTCGTCGAGCTCGACTTTGCCACTGGCGTCGACGCTAACGTGTTTGAGAGTTTCTCGCGCAAGATCATAAGATTGGCCGGTGGATTGAATCGCATGCAAAACAGCAGATTTGTCTACGCGACCGGGAGTGTCTGTGCTTATTGCGCTACAAAGGCCTTGAATCAGGATTAGATAGTCAGATATCGCGATGAGACCCACTTGAAGCGGTTGATGAGATCGAACATCTCATCCCGCGAGACTTCGGGATATTTCTTCTGGAGCTTGAAGGCTTCCATGTTAGAGAGGTGGGATAGAGGATGGAGGATGGATATCGGAAGGGTTTTGGGTTATGGTCGGCCGTAAGTGGACTCGGATGTGGCAGTGCACTGGCCTTTATACCGTCTTTCTTCCGTCATCATCTCCTTCATTCAACTGCGCGGACCAAGCACGGACACGCTGTGCCGCTGCGCGCAGCTCCAACACAGCTCTCTTTACGCAGCGTGACTTGGACATAATTTTCCTCAGTCCCGCAGTAGCATACGCTGCGGTGCGATATATGTTTGCGCCTAGAAATCTACAAACTTGTACGGTGCTCTTCGCAGCTCTGGACTCGATCAATGCTCTCTGGGTGAGTCTGATCATTGGAATCTATCAAGAAGAACCTCACACTAAATTATATCAAATTTGCCACAGCTGGATTGCTTATGGGAGAAGGACGATGAGCCATTTGCAGGATGACGTCACTATCATTATGTAATGACTTAGATGGCATCTTCTGACCAATCTTGCAACCTCCCACAATTCCAAGCTCAAGCGCCCAAGCAGCAGTGACTAGTAAGAATCAAGCTTCTCTGACGACCAGATCACATATCTTCCTTTCCAGAAGCTCTCAAGACCGCAGAACGAACCTGGGATACCTGTATTTTACTTAATGGATGGTCTTTGAGGCGCTACAATCAAGTGTAGACACGAATTTGTCGAAGTGGGTTGATATCCTATAGTAAATTCTAACTTTTCAGTGATTATCTTGAGCAGCTCAAAAGATGCGGGACAGCATCTCTTCAAGTAGCCTAGTGGTTCAGGCGGGTCTTCGCGCTCCTTCGAATATTGTAAATTTTCCCGACACCTCAGGATACTGGGACCCAGTGCAAGACTCGGACGAGTACTTCAAGTTCGAGCTGGACGATGAAAATCATTATATTAACTACGGCCTGCTATCTCATTATGCCGTCTTGATGCGTGACAGTGTGCCTCGTAGGACGCATGTAAGGGATGGTATCACTTACGCGCACGCTTTTACCGGACAAGATATTGTGGTAAGGAAATATCTCTTGCAGGATTTAAGATTTCTGAACAATAACGCGTGCCTTTTTAGTCTATCGTCCAAATTTCTTTAAGCCAACTGCAGTCTCGTCGTGATCGCTGGGTTGCGCTGCTGATCGCTTCAAGTCTGCATGGTCAAGGCTTTTTTCGCGAATTAAACACAGACGGATATAAGACCTCACAATTTGAAGATGATGCGGATGATATATATACGTTCTCTCATTCGGACAACAACTTCGAAGAGCCATTACCCACCAGTGTCATCACTTCCGTTACTAAATGCTATGCTCCGCTATGTGAACCAGGAATCCCTTGCTATTCGTTAAATTGCCGGGTGGGTACAAAGTTTCTTTATGCCGCTAACACTTCCGGGCACAACGTGCGTAGTTCCTCCATTCTGCCGAGTACGGCCTTATATTTCATTAGGATAACAATCGAGAAGAAGCGGAAGAAATAACTTATCCTCTATCTCCAACACCTTTCAACGATGAAACAATTCCAGTTTTGATTCAGCCTCCCGTGTATAAACCCTCCTCATTTATAGGTAATAACCCAGTCCCTTCATTATACAGTCTTTGTCAACAATATATTCATGGGATTACTTCGTAGGACAAAACTCTGACGAGATTATGCCCTTCATCGCAGCTGTCAGCTCAGCTTTTGCAGCTCTCTTAGTGGACAAAGAGGAATATCAAGAACTTCTTAAATTAGAAGGCTCTGCGGCCCAGAAAGTTATTGACGTAATGCAAGTAGTGTGTATTTCAGACAATTCCTATTTTAGACGACGCATTGTACTGTCTAACAAAATTTATGCAGGCTCTAGATTACCCGAAATTGGAGCCTTCCTTGAAGAGCAGTCTGCTCGTTGCTTTGTTAAGGCTGTCGAAGAAAACGGGTCTTTACCCTGGCTGCTATACTCTTCGAGGGATTAATCGAGAAGAGGCACCGGTTGCTGCCGGTCACTTTGGGGAAATATGGAAAGGAAGCTACGGTGGTCAATGGGTTTGTCTTAAGATCGTGAAGATTTACGAGACCTCGCAAATAAATCGGCTCCTTGCGGTTAGTTTACTTAAGGGATATTTCTATCGTTTACATTTTTTGATGATTTGACGTACCGGAAACTCATTCTACCAGGCGTTTTCCAGGGAAGCCATTGTTTGGAGACATGTATCCCATCCCAATCTTCTGCCATTCTATGGCGTCTATCACCTTGAAGACATCCATGGAAGGATCTGCCTCGTATCTCCTTGGATGGAAAACGGCAATGTTAACGATTATTTGGAGCGGAATCCAGATGCTGATCGTATTGTCCTGGTAAGGACTTCACAAATTTCGCCAAGTCCTGGGCGTGTCCTGATGATTGATACAGCTCTCGGACGTCATCCAAGGCATCTCACATCTTCATAATAATGGAATCACGCACGGGGATTTAAAAGGGGTGAGTCAATAAAGGTCTTTCTTTGACGAATAGTATCTAACAATTTGAATGGTATCATCCATAGGTAAACATACTTGTCACTTCATCCGGCGAGGCTTGCGTTGCAGATTTTGGTCTCTCTTCATTAATTTCAGATGATGTAGTGAAGTGGACTTCCGTTCAAACGAGTGCACATAGTATAGGGACCGTTCGGTGGCTAGCACCTGAACTGTTTGACGCTGACGAGGACGATATCAAAGGAACAAAACAGAGTGATATTTATGCATATTCTTGCGTATGCTATGAAGTGAGTTTCATTTAAACTGATCGGATATCCGTAATAATTGACCGTATCATATAAAGATCCTCACAGGGCAGCTGCCATTTTATGAGGTCGCCCGGGAAGCAGCTGTGATGTATAAAGTCATGTGTGGCGAGCGCCCGTCACGTCCACCAAAGGGAAGTCCATCATACAACCACTGGGGCTTGACAGACAACTTGTGGAAGTTGATGGAGGAATGCTGGCGCAAAGAGCCCGTCGAGAGACCGACTGCAAAAGAAATAATCGATCGACTTCCTCGGCAACGCGTCGAAAGTCGATCCAAGAATCACTGGGACTCATTTTATTCATCAAATTTCCGCTCTCTCCAGCGTCCTAAAATTTCTCAAAGCGATATCCAGTATGTTCTGTCCTTGGTGAGTTATTCCTTCTTTCAAAGTATTACAGTTTATTTGACAATGTATTGAAACTGTGTGTAGATTGAGACTTAAGAATCTGGTTCCTAGCTCTTGCCTAGCTAGCCCTGCTCTCCCCCACTCTCACATTTCCTTAAATAGGAATTATTACAAATAAATGTAGCACATGCCCCTATCAATGGGGTAATAGGATGCTACATATCTATAAAGAATGGGACAACGCGTGCGAAGCACGCCACCGGCAACTTACGCGTCGCTTAATCTCCTTGAAACATTT
>JASFDF010000070.1:0-51308 GCA_036937115.1 Nidularia sp. FH-822889
AGGACTAGGATAGTGGGAGGTGCAGCACATAAGCTGAAGCCAACATCCTACATTGTCTAACATCTCTTGGGTATCATCAGACTCATACCTCGGCTGTATCATCCCTCCTATATGGTCGTGTTCAGGTCTTGACAATAGCTAATTGTAATAATAAAAGCAGAAATGGCAATGCTATAGTTACAAGGAATAATAATAAAAGTCCTTGACATATAATAAAAGTAGCAGAAGAAAGGGCAGAAGTGTAACTGAGCAGAAACATACTTGGAAATGGTAATTGTATTGTGAGCATCAAATAATAAAAACAATAGTTTGGAGATTAGCAATGAATGGAAATGGAAGGAAAACATCAGAAGCATGACAGGGAATTATATCACAGTGTCAGAAAGTGTTGGAAGATGTTGGGAAATATCACAGATGTAACACTTTATGACTTCTAGTGGACATTTTTTGTTTCATTACTGCTTGGTTGACTGCCATTCACTGGACTAACCACAGGACTAAAGTCTAACATTGGGGGTCAAAAATCACAACAATCTGGCAGCAAACAGTCAGGTGTAGAAATACTGGACATTTACTGGAATTTTGGTTTTTACTGAATGTGATATGTGATATGTGATTGCATGAATGTGGACAATTGGAATGGGATATGACACAGTATCAGGTATTAAGTTAGAAATGTATAAGGAAAGGGGATGTGGATCTAGCTATATGAATTGTGGGGGGTATCATAATAATATAGAAATGAGAAAAAAAGAAGTTGGACAAAGCCATTTGACTAACCAAAATGGAAGCTAGAACATTAGAGTAGAGTAATGGAGTCAGAAAGGTAAGAAATATTAGGATATTAAAAATTGCATCTAGGGTACTAGTTTTATATCCAGGTGAAAGTTTCATTTATTTGTTGAGAAAAAGATTGAAAAAAAGAAATTGCTAGAATGTAGTAGTCATAAACTCTATATTCCACTATTTTAAAAACTTCTTACATGTTCTGAAGAAAACTTATTAAGGTGCATAATGGGGTCCACATAAGAACTTGTGGTGCTAGGAGAAGAATTAGCTCACAAGACCAAGTCTGTTAGGGACCAATTCTCAAACAATTGTTGCAACATATTTCAGTACTTTCATACAAAAAGATACACTAATTTGGTCCCAACTGTGCAGAAAACATTGTGATGAGATGTACAACTCATAAAGCAGTTCAAGAGAGTATTGCTTACTATACAATTTTACAGTTGGTATAAATAAATGTTACATAGCAGCCTCTTGTTGGAGCCTTTAAAATGTTCTGAAAATGATGTGAAATTCAGATTTTATGTCAACAATTAGGGTCACTCACTCTCTATATAAATATATTAAATCAATGATGAGATTGGTGTTCACAATGCTAAAAGCTTACTCACTGATTTGAAAGCATAATTGCTGCTTACTGAGAATGTAGAAGAACAAAAAACAATGACATACTTTCTAGATATATGATTAACCACAAGCATTGCAATGGAGATGCAAATGAAAACATACAATCTGGAGACAAAGGATATGTAAGTTAATAAAATTAAATTAAAATATTGCTTACAATCTAAGAGCCCACCATTCCACCAATTACTGAGCAGAGAAGTGCAAAGATACTGCAACACCACTTACCTCCTGAAAACACCAATCAGCCCCCAAAGTGGTTAGAAAAAGAGGGCAAAGAGGCTAAATAATACTATACCTCCTGAGCACCCAATAGCCCCAGAATAGTGAGCTGAAGAGGAAAATGAGGATAATAAATGCCACTTACCTGCTGAGAAAATCCAATAGCCCAGAAATATTCAGCACAGAAAAGGAAGGAGGTTGGAAATTTTCACTTACAGGCTGAGAACACCCAACAGCCACAGAATGGTCAGCAGAGAAAGGTAGTAAGGTTAAAAAATACCACTTACAGGCTGAGAACACCCAAAAGCCCCAGAATTGTTAGCAGAGGAGGGAAGTGAGGCTGACAAATGCTACATACAGCCTAAGAAAACCCAAAAGCCCAAGAATAGTCAGCAGAGGGCAGTGAGGCTGACAAATGCCATTTACACCCTGATAATATCCAACAGTCACAGAATGGTCAGCAGAGGAAGGAAGTGATGCTGACAAATGCCACTTACATACTGAGAACACCCAACAGCCCAACAGCCCCAGAATGGTCAACAGAGGGGGGCAGTGAGGTTGACAAATGCCACTTACACCCTGAAAACATCCAACAGCCCTACAATGGTCAGCAAAGGAGGGTAGTGAGCCTGAAAAATGCCACTTACATCCTGAGAACACCCAGCAGCCTCAGAATAGTCAATAGAAGAGGTCAGTGAAACTGACAAATGCCACTTACAGCCTGAGAAGACCAACAGCCCCACAATGGTCAATAGAGGAGGGTGGTGAGGCTGAAAAATACCACTTACAGTCTGAGAACACCCAACAGCCCCAGAATGGTCAACAGAAGAGGACAGTAAGGCTGACAAATACTACTTACATACTGAGAACACCCAACAGCCCCAGAATAGTCAGCAGAGGAGGGAAGTGAGGCTGATAAATACCACTTACCCACTGAGAACACCCAACAGCCCCAGAATAGTTAGCAGAGGAGGGAAGTGAGGCTAAAAAATGCCACTTACATCCTGAGAATACCCAACGGTCATAGAATGGTCAGTGGAGGAGGTCAGTGAAGCTGACAAATGCCACTTACATACTGAAAACACCCAACAGCCACCAAATGGTTAGCAGAGGAGGGAAGTGAGGCTGAAAAATGCCACTTACATCCTGAGAACACCCAACAGTTATTGAATGGTCAGCAGAGGAAGGTAGTGAGGCTGATAAATGCTGTTCACCAGCTGAGAACATCCAACAGCCCCACAATGGTCAGCAAAGGAGGGTAGTGAGCCTGACAAATGCCACTTACAGTCTGAGAACACCCAACAGCCTCACAATGGTTAGCAGAGGAGGGAAGTGAGGCTGACAATGCCACTTACAGTCTGAGAACACCCAACAGCCCCACAATGGTCAGTAAAGGAGGGCAGTGAGACTGAAAAATGCCACTTACTCACTGAGAACACCCAACAGCCACAGAATGGTCAGCAGAGGAGAGCAGTGAGACTGAAAATGCCACTTACAGCCTGAAAACACCCAACAGCCACAAAACAATCAGCAGGGGAGGGCAGTAAGGCAGATAAATGTCACTTACCCACTAGAACACCCAACAACCCCACAATGGTCAGCAGAAGAGGGAAGTGAGGCTGACAAATGCCACTTACAGTCTGAGAACACCCAACAGCCTCAAAATGGTCAGCAAAGGAGGGCAGTGAGACTGACAAATGCCACTTACCCACTGAGAACACCCAACAGCCCCAGAATGATCAGCAGAGGAGGGAAGTGAGACTCAAAAATACCACTTACACCCTGAAAACACCCAACAGCCCAGAATGATCAACAGAGGAGGGTGGTGAGGCTGACAAATGCCACTTACCCACTAGAACATCAACAGCCCCAGAATGGTTGGCAAGGGAGGGAAGTGAGGCTGACAAATGCCACTTACAGTCTGAGAACACCCAACAGCCACAGAATGGTCAGCAGAGGACAGTGAGGCTGACAAATGCCACTTACATACTGAGAACACCAACAGTCACAGAATAATCAGCAGAAGAGGATATTGAGGCTAAAAAATGCCACTTACACACTGAGAACACCCAACAGCCCCAAAATAGTCAGCAGAGGAGGTCAGTGAGCCTGAAAAATGCCACTTGCCCACTAAGAACACCCAACAGCCCTAGGGTGATTAGCAGAGGAGGGCAGTGAGACTAACAATGCTGCTTACACCCTGAAAACACTCAACAGCCCCAGAATGATCAGCAGAAGAGGGCAATGAGACTGAAAAATATCACTTACATGCTGAGAACACCCAACAGCCCCACAATGGTCAGCAGAGGGGAGCAGTGAGGCTGACAAATGCTACTTACAGGCTGAAAACACCCAACAGCCACAAAATGGTCAGCAGAGGAGGGAAGTGAGGCTGAAAAATGCCACTTACAGCCTGAGAACACCCAACAGTCCTAGAATGGTTGGCAAAGGAGGGAAGTGAGGCTGACAAATGCCACTTACCCACTGAGAATGCCCAACAGTCCTAGAATGGTCAGCAGAGGAAGGTAGTGAGGCTGATAAATGCCACTTACAGCCTGAGAACACCCAATAACCCCACAATGGTCAGCAGAGGAAGGCAGTGAGGCTGATAAATATCACTTACCAGCTGAGAATACACAACAGCCCTAAATAGTTAGCAGGGGAAGCCAGTGAGGCCAACAATATTACTTGCATACTGATAGCAGATTACAGACCATGAAAGTCAGAATAAGCAAACAAGAGGAGTTGACACCCTACATCCTGAGAACAGAGGCATTAGAGAATAAAGTATTGAATAAAATAAAATATCTTACATTCTAAAAATTTAAGGAAACCATAGTGTCCAGTGAGCTTTCATATAATGACATACCCACTAAGTTGATCAATCAGCAACTGTCAAGTGTATATAGAATCCCCACTATGTGCTTACTTTCTGTATCAGAGCCATTTAGAACAGTTAAGGTTGAGGAGATTGATACACATACATCCTAAAATACATCAGAGATGTAGAAAGAAGCAGTAATACTAGATACACACCTTCTTCATATTTTCATTAATTAATATCAGGTAGTTTTCATCACAATATGCTTAATCACATACTTCCTATAAGGAATGTTCAGCACTGTTGGAAACCAATATACACTAGATTACACTTACTATCTGTTTTATGTTCTATTTAGCAAAAACATGCAATGTTAACTTGATATCTTCTTACCAATGCCAAATTAAGAGCAGATTCCAGACAGTGCAAAATAGCAGTGTAGTTTCTTGATTTCTATTACATGGTGTAAATACATAAACAATATTTATCCTGTTAGAAACACACCTGAAGAAATGTGACCACTGTTTCCATATTTTTCAAAACTGCTTCTCTATCCTTTACTTGAGCTTCTAGGACTGTATTGACCCATTTCTCCAATGACTGAGACATGACTGTGGAAATAAAATAGATCAGAGAATCACAGTTATCTTGGGTTAATGTATCTCCTGCTTCCTTCAATCCTTCAAGAACATGATATGGCCAGTGAAGAGAGGCATATCTCTCTGCTTTACTGTTAAAGAAGAGCTCTGCAGACTCATGAACTAGGAGTTCCAGACAGTTAATAGCCAAGAGAATATGTTGAAGTGGACAATTGATGTAATAGCCTCCTGAGTGACTTGGACTTGACAAGAAATCCCGAAGTGATGTATGATAGAGTTGAATTGGCTCATTGTCATCACCAGGGATAATAATGATAGACTGAACCACCAGAAGCAAATAAATAATTTGCTGTGGCTCAAGCTTGAGCAGATGAGCAATGGCTATGACAGATTGACTTTCTATCAGAATCATAATAGTTCCCAAAATCCTCCCAAACTCTGGAGAATGGGTGAAAGAAGCAAGAACTTGATAGTAGAGTGGATCAAGACCAACAACTTCTGCTTGTAAAACCACTTGCAGCTGCCAGTTGGGAGAATCACTCCTTCTGATCATCTGCACCAAAGTGGTTGCAAAAATGAATGAGCCACCAGCCTTTTGTAGAAGGATCTCCATATCTTTTGGAGATGGCCAGGGTAAAGATATTCTCCTCATAATAGGCCAGTTTTCTGAATAGATATGAGAGAACTCTGCTTCAAAATATGTCCTGATATCTGGACAAGCATCAAAGTCTGCCAGCTCCATACGGAAATAACACTGTTAGCCCTGGGATTATCAAACTTTTTCCGGATATGTTCCTCTACTCGGCTTGTGAGGAGAATTTGGACTGCAATAGTAGACTGACCACTCATAATGTCAATGACAGCATCAATGAATTCCTCCACTAGTTCCCTTTCATCACATTCATCGAGGGCATCAAGGACAATAATAGACAATGTGAATGTATTTGATATGTGGCGAATAGGCTCAATGATAAGGCGTCGGAATTGATATGAGAGTGAAAGCGAACCCCGCAAAATAGTTGGCTCATTACGAAGTACTTGTTCAATATAATGCTTCGCAGTAGGATCAGAAAGCGAAAGTTGATAAGCGAGAGTCGGAATGAGGCGTGAGATAGAACTGCGGGCTCCAGCTCCTCTGAGAAAGAAGAAGCTTCCCACTAGTCGGCCATCAATAGCATAGTGTTCTGCGATGGTTTGAGCTATTGCAGATTTGCCGAAACCTGCAGGACCGTTTAGCCAGCAAATGGGCATGCCGTTCTGGTTTGTCCAGCGATGGATGACCGACAGAAGCTTCAGGCGTGTTGCATGCTTGCATTTGGCGACAGGACCCCTTCGATTATACCCAGCATCGTCGACAGGCCCGAGTGCGTGATGGAGACCTGGTTGGGAAACATCTAATGAGTACCAGGGTTATAGAACATGTTTAGTAAAGCAAGGCGTACTAGTTTCCACAGGTAGACTACTGAAAATCACGCTGCGATCACCAGCGGTGGTGAGAGCCCCAATTTTCGAGTCTGGATGTATATTCACATTGAACGTATTCTGGTCGCGATTCACGTTGTTGAAGGTACCGCCAGAGATATCTGTAGCCTGAGCATTTGAGAACATCGCTATACCCGTCACCCTTGGTGAGCCTATCGTTGATCCTGGCAACTCCTCGTTACCATCGTATACTGTGGGTCGATTAGGACAGACCGGCATACCTGTATCGTTCTTTGGGCAGTTGATAGGGCTCAATTAAAGAGCTCTCGTAGACCTGGCAGTAGTAATCTGAGGAGGAACAAGGCAGAGACAGAGGTAGTTATTCAATGCTGTGTGCTGCTGAAAGGCGATGGTGATTGTGGACGTGGTAGGATCGATATGCTAAGTTTAAAGCTGGAGATTCCCATGTCAATGCCGATGGATATGGCATGATAGCCGGGAGTCCCGGTCCGTTGTCGCATGCAGGCTTGAAGCTGATATATTTAGTGTCAACTGTACCTGGATGGGTATCTTGTAGGCTATTGAACCATTCAATCAACCCATTATGCAGCGTTTTGGCTAGCCTTGTACGAGGAACTCACTCCACCTCCCTGCGCACACCACCGCACGCGTCTGACTCCTTATAGACCTCCTCGACGTCCTTGCTACCGTAGGCTTCATCGCGTTTCTCGCCCCTCTGCAGAATGGTGACACCGTAGTTGATGCTGTCCAGCCCACGATGGTCGACTTCACCATCAGCCAGACGGCGCTCAGGTCAACGCGAGCAGAGATGGTGTTGAAGTAGGGCGAAGCACGTGAGATGGTGGAGAGGGTGCAGGACGTCGCTGAGCTTAGGCTTGGAGGGACGCACGACGCCATTGGGCTTAGAATCACGGACACGCGGCACGCTCTGTGGAACGAGGTCTTCGCCACATGTGCAGAGGGAGCAGCTCACGCTCGGTGCGGGAGCGATCTTACTTGGTGCCTCAGCGGAGCGACAGTCCGCCGCAACCCCCAGCCCCGGCCACACCTCCAACGAAACCGCCTTCTCCAGCCCAGAAGCAGAAGAAAGCCCCTTCGCCCCAATCACACTCCTGTGTGCGTAGTATACCGTCACGCTGTGCGCCCCGTCCGTCGTGTCCCTGGTCGTGTTCCAGGCCGTGATGAGAACGCATGGGAGCCCGGTGTGCTTTACCGCCTTCGCGGTGGAGATGTTGAAGGTGCTGATAGTGGTTAAGGACCTGTGCGCGTTGACTACGTTCGCGTTTTGTGCTTTCTTCGTGCCTTCTCTGCTTTATTTATGCCGTCTTCTTTCTCTGTTCTCTTCGCGCCTTTTTTCCCTCGCCCTCCCCCGCTCTTCTTTCCCCTTCCTCCCAACCTCTCGTCCTCCCACTCTCGGCACCACTTGTTCTTCCTCCGCCTCACGTCTTCTCCCTCATTCGCCCTCTTCATATCCTCAGTTCGCGTATCTGTTACCCCAACTGGCTGCGTCGCTTCTTGACTTGCACCGCTTGCAACTGCCCTCGTACTCCTTTAGAATACACTCGCGCAAGCGCTACGCGTACGGTACCTCGTCCCGTCCCATGCATGATGTGTCCATCGTCCCCATGCACGAAGCGTCTTGCATTATGCAGGACGCTATCCGCCTACGAGTGCACGACGCATCCCTCCTTCCCACCCACACCACCACCTGCATCCTCATGAACATGCAACCATTCGTATATATCCCCACCCACCCCCGCAGCTGCCGCCCTCCCTCGTCTTCAACCTCGCGCTCATCATCGTGGGCCTCATCGCTTTTCCAATGTCCATGCGAGAGGACGACGTCGCCGATGGGACTGCAGAGGCGAAGACGGTTGAGCTTAGTGTCAGCAACCGGCGGTATTGCTAGGGTTAGAGTAGAGTGTTTGAGTAGGGAATGCGTGCGCCAGTGGAAGGGGCGCAGGATGGTGTTGGGCAGATACGGGTATGAGAGCGGTGCATGGACTGGATTGTTGACGCCCAGGGAGGGAAATCCCATGCAAAGACGCTAACACTGAGGAGACCTAGCTAAACGATAAAGTCCCCTGCCCCTTCCCCTCCTTCCCCATCTGCCTCTGCCACGCATGGACTCCGGCAGTTCTCTAGCCTTACCGGTTTCTGATGAGAATAATCTCTCATCGTTACTCTCTCTGCTTCGTTGTGACTTCCCTCCTTCTGTGCAGGAGAGCAGAACAGTCAACTATATAATAAACGAAACCCAGGCGAAAGTACCCTCCCTTGAAATCGAGATTTTGCAGATCGAACCCATCAATCATCATCTCGAGGAAACTAAAGCTCAGCGTCAGGAAGCTCAGACGTATCTATCCCGGCAGCAGGCTCTCCTGTCGTCTATACGCAGATTACCTGCTGAATTCCTCGATGAAATATTGCTGCACGTGCGTCCATGGCTCGAGACCTCCTTTGAGAGTGACTTCGCGTGGCAACTGGATAGCGTTTGCACTCAGTGACGGAATGTCCTGCTGGACTTCCCCCAGGATCCGCATGCACCCATACGATAGTACATGTGAGATTCCTTCCGACAGAACTATTGGCGATTTTGCCGAGTTGAAGATGATATCTCATTTCGTCGACAGATGTCTCCTTTGTTCAGGCCGGGTTCCTTTGGATATAGACTTCACATTTGGTGAATATGAATCGGATATAGTGTCCAACCACGTTTGGTAACTTGCACGAGCATTCTTATCAATGGAGGCTGGAACTTCACGGATGTCTTGTGACGTATTTGCATCTTTATGCAGATGGCAGACATTGTCCCTTTCTTAAAACGCTGTATCTCTTCAATTGTTGGATGGATGATGATGACTATGCCAAACTTATTGATACTAGAGTCAACATCTTTCGCGTGCCCCTCCAGCTTTCAGAGTTGATCATGAGCTCTTTCAGCCAGCCTGTCCAAGCTGTGCTAGGTATTCCCTGGGCTCGGCTGTCGTTCTTTGAGTCATCTCTGTTGGGTGAGTCATTTCGTTATGGCGAATTGCTTCGGTTCTTGGGCTCCATGCAAAATCTCAGGGAACTGAATATCCATGATATTGAAACCTATCGGGATATGCAATAGCGCCAACGAGTCACCTCCCATCGTTGTACGATCTTTACCTTCGAGGCGCATCTGCATCTGTTCTGCGGATAACTGCAGGTCTAACCACATCCCCCTTATCAAAGCTTTTGATCGGGCTCGAAATCAGGGGCTACCGTATTGTAGTGTCATTCGGCGATCTTCTTGCCCCGTCGCTGTCCTTGCCTTTGGCAACGCAACGCAACCGCAGAATGCGCACTGCGTGTGCTACAGGAGGTTCCCGCAGTTGTTGATCTCGTAGTAGGATGTATACGAGATAAGGCGAAGATCCTGCAAGAGCTTACTTGGTCGAGACACCGATCACCGTGCCTAGTACCTTAAGCACACTTCACATGTAGTAGTCTTATGCTAAACCAGGTGAAGATGAGACTCTTACGAAATGATGACTGCTCGTTCAAAACAGACGCCTCTTTCGGTAGCAAAGGTCATGAGGGATGTATCATTTCATCCAACAATTATTCCATAAAGTTCTCCGACATAAAGGGCGGTGACCCCAAAAGGCTGATAGTCACGCAAAATGGAGTAAATCGCAATCAGTTATTTATGAACAACCCGCAGATGTACCAAAATATACACAGCCGTATATTTAGCATACGGTACGGTCTCTGTTAGTTTTTCGATTTCCTTTCCGCCAGTGTATCGCAGACAATTAGCTTTGAAGTCGTGACTCGGTATGTTCAATACCCAGAAGAGGCTTGCAATCATTCCCTAACGTGTCGCATTCGAAGCCGTGAGGTCTCTGTAGCAAGCATCTATAAAAGCTCGTCAAGACCATAGCTTGATGATATCGAGCTTACAGGGTATAGTATCTAGACCTGTCGCAATAAAAGAAGTACATGTGAGAATCCATTTCGTATAGGTACGAAATGTAAACCAAGGGTACCAAAAGATTCGGCTAGCCAGAGTTAGATATATTCTGAAGTATAGGATTGCAACAATTCCCTGACGCAAAGACCGTCATTAGAGCTATGTGGCTACGTTGAGCAAAACTCTATAAAAACATCTGAAGATCAGAGCATGATATCGAGCCGTCTTGTCCGCTGTGAAGATTGAGATAGTGATATTTAATGTGAGCACCCCATTTGTAGGTCTGTAGCAAAAGAAGAGACGCATGTGAGAAATCATTTTCGCAGAAGTACAGAACACGTGTACCACACACGATTGACTTGGAGCTCGTCGTTTGGTATGCTCAGAACACGGTCCGATGCAAAGCTCAAAACACCTTTGCAACAATTCCTCCGACATGGTCCATCTACTGAGAAACATCGCTAACTAACCCCTATAATATCATGAAGACAACAACAAGGTACATGATATGGACCTTACAAGGTATCGTACTTACAATTAGTACATACTACAAAATCCCAAATATTAATAATACGCCGAAAAAAAAAATGAAACTGAGCTCGGGAGCATGCACACAAATATGCAGTGTTTAATGTTCATCTGATCCATCATGGTGCTAAAATGAAGCGTGGTTCGGTTGCGGAGCTGAACTGAAGCCTAGTGGTGAGGTTTTAGACATTATGAGGTAGCCATTTGAAGACCTATCGCGCGCGCGTGAGCTTAGAAATGTAGTACGAAGGAGAGAGCGACGCACCACGAGGTTGACTTTCTCCCCGATATAATCTTCGAATGCGGCGGGGTCCCCAATGTAGTATATACGCTCCTGGTAGATAGCAATTTGCACAGGGGGATGTGCTGCGGGGCAGGGTCAGACTTGCAGGAGATAGGAGGGATAAGAGAGTGCTTACATCCGTCAGGATTTACCCAGTGAACGGTTATTTCGCTCGTGGACATATCAATAGTAAACTGTGTGTTGTTTAGGTTGTGTTTGCTTGTGCCAAGGGGAGAATGGGACTTACGACAGTGGATTCGAAGTGCATGGCTGTGTCAGTATCGTGACGGGGGGTAGCATCTGCAGGGGCTGAAAAGGGGTCACAAAATTATTATATTTCATGAAGCAACATAGTATAAAGCAACGTACTGGATAGCGTCGTGTGCCGAGCAATGTGGAAGCTGTGAGAAGAGAAGCTTATCAGAAAGACAACAGTGGCAAAGTAAGAGAAGCCGTACTTTTTCGAGAATAGCTCGAGCGACATCCCGTATAATCCTGTGGCTACGCACATTCGGGATGCACTGCCCTGAAAGTGCTGTCAGAACCTCTGGCCCGACAAGAGGGAAAGGTGATGCTCACTGCAACTTGGATTTCCATGAGAGATCCACTCGTGGTATAGGAGTACTCCGTGGCGTCCCTCTTCAGTGCGACCAGCTTGTGCTGGCTAAGGTAACCTATCAGCGGCCCGCGTACATTTTCATACAGGACCGCTATATTGCCTACGGAAGACCTGGGGGATACATGTTATATATTAAAGGCTGCGCGGATCACGAGAAGGCGACTTACAGCTGCACTCCCGGAAAAGGGGCTATTAAATTATGAGCATTCTGAACATACAGTCACAGCCAAAGGACGCGACGTACCCATGCCCATTCCCCTCGCCTGCTTGGCTTCTCCTGGCGCGGATCGCTTTTTTCTCACCGCTTTCGGCTTGAGCGGGGGCATTCCCAGCGCCTTCCGCTGAGAATTCCGCTTGATCTCAGCCGGAGTGTACAGAGAGTCATCGGAGTCATCTGCGGCAGGACGTGCGGCGACGAAGACTGGGGAGAGGAGGGCAAAGAGGGTCAGCGAGAAGAGAAGGGCGAAGAGGGAGGGCCGCATGGTGGCGGGGGAAGAGAAGAACGCACCTCCTGTCGAGCGAGTGTTCAACAAATAAGTCGCGAATTTGACCTTCCACGGCACGGCACTGTCTCGATAGAGCCTGAGCAGGCTCCTGACCAGATCAGTGATCCGACCAATCCGCGTAAGCGAACATGTCACATTCACGCGCAAATGTGACCTTCGAGGCCTGTCAAGCCACCGTCGTCCTCATCATCGACGTCGACGACAAGACATCCACTGCCATCGCCTGTTGATCGTCGACCCCATTCTATCTGTTCTGCGCTACTGTGTCCGTTTCTAAGCATAACTCCTGTTCGTTTCACGTCACCTCCGGTAGTGACATCAGGCATCATCGAAGAGGTGTCTTCTGAGCCTTCTGCTCGCCGGCACCCGGAAGCAGTACGCGACCAGGAACGTCCGAAAATCTGTTATTATTTCAGGGCTAAACTAGTCATGCATTTAGGACTCCAGTCTTGAGCAGCAGCTCCCGAACCTGGCTCATGGTATATAAACCAATTCAGGATCACGTCGGTGCATTGTTTCCCAGTCGCTCCGCGCATGACTGACGGTAGCGCCATGGACTGCAGAAATCAATAAGAACTGTCCACGTCATGATTGGCGCGTTGCGTCTCTTTGTTTGATGCTGCCACAATCACCAGATGACACCCGAGTAATGTCCTTCTATGTCACGTTGCGAAGCTGAATAGATGCTTAAATGCGGGCTCGTAGTCGTATAAAGTTGCGGAAACTATCAAAAACTCTGCAATAATATATCAACTTTCCTAGCTGCACTCGGGAATTAAAAATGCTCGCCATTATATTTCTTCTATCAGGATGGCAGGCATTTTACCCTCCGACCATGAAAACCGGCAATTCGTATCGAATCATTCGATTCCGAGACCCTGAACGCCTTCGCAGATCTTGGAGAAAGGAAAAACAGGTTAGAGAGCGCGGATAGGCGCGAATGTACAATGAGTATCTCTGTCCAGTCCATCCTCACTCTATAAATACAACCTTCATGCACGCGTCGATCCATCACTGCATGCTTATTCCTGCCAAGCAGAACGGGTAACCAATAAACACTCGGAAGCCCTGGCGCTGAGCCTTGAATCCAAGTTTCATCACTGCATCAACTCAACGTGCGCTGATTTCCCTCACCTACGGTATGGGCGGGCGCTGTGCGCGCGCCGCTGAAGCCGAACACCGCATAATTCGGGGCATTCGGTGATCGGAACGTGGGTCATGGCGCGCACGTCCCTCACATCTCTCTGCGAAAAATGCTCAATCTTCCTGGTTGATGAAAGGCTTTTTATTTGAGGTATTTGGCCTTTATGTAGTCAGGTCGGCATTTGTCTTGATCATGCAATGTTTCTGGGCTAAAAGCTGATTTTTACCTTCATTTTCGTCGTTCGACGTTGTAGGTGCCTGTGATATTTATAGACACGTCCTCCACTCAATTTTGGATGCAGTTCCGGTTTTTCAGCGATATGTAATGACCCCCGAAGCTGAGGATAGCATACTCACCCTCCTCTGGAACGGACCACCCAAGAGCATCCCCGACTCCCCCATGCACTGCAAGGCAGCACGAGCAGAACCAGTACATCGTACGTAAGCAGAACATGAGCATGGCGGAGGCTCGGCACAGCCTGCGTGCAATCCGGTATGTCCACAAGCGCGCACCCTATTATATGGTGAAAGCGGTCGGCGCGCCATTTTTCATATTCGTGTTTCGCTTAGTGGTTTGCCTGCTCCCGAACCCTGACTGATGACTATATAAGATTCGCCCAAATGTGCTTCATCCCATCATCCCTTTCCCCCTTAGCCGCCTACTACAGGCCATTACCAGTTACCACTTCTCTTCTCTTTTTATCTTACGAGGGAGTGGAGTTCACTTACTTTACTACTTAATTCCCCCCTTTTCTTCACGTTTCTCGAATAATTAATTCGGCATGGTCTCCACCGCCGCTTTACTATCGGTGGCACTCTCCTTTCCCGCCCTACGCGCCTCGGGATCATTCGTCAAGTCCTACAGCCGCACATGTGATATCACCAATGTCGCGATAACTAATTTGCCCTCGGGGCTTATGGGCCCGACGTACAAGACCTCCTTCGTCTCCGTTGCTATTGGCATCCAGAACTATACGTGTAGCAGCGCCGGGAAGTATACGTGAGTTTCCTTCATTTTCTTCTCTGGTCTAAATATAGCGGGCTAAACGAACAACTTTTTGATGTCTCCAGAAACATCGGAGCTGTGGCTGAGCTGTTCGACATTTCGTGTCTGTACGGAACACCGACGTTCGCCGACATCCAGGATTCTGCTATTCGTCTGTGGGAGGTTGCCCCGGCCCATCTTACGGCCCAGGATATCATCGCCAACCTTCATTCCCATGATCCCGCCGTGCTCGGTATGCTTCTTATCTGTTAATTTCTGGCATTCAATAATTAACCAGACGCTTGTGTTCTAGGCCAGCACTATTTCATCCCCCACCCAACCGGCACCGGACTCGACCCCGTGTGGGACTTCAGCTCAGAAGGCGCTACGGCAGGCAATGCCGACGCTATCGTCGTCGCTGCGAAAACTGGCAACGTGACTGCGCCGACAGGCAGCCAGGATGTCGACTGGCTGAGCTTGAACGGTGTTAAGGGCGGTCTGGCGCAGCAGGTTTACAGGACGGATACTCGTCTTGGACAGCCGCCTGCTTCGGTATAATTGGCTTTTTTTGTTTGTCGTGAAAAGATAACTTATGGGATTTTGTAGTGCTCTCCTGGGTCGCCTGATATCTCTGTCAAATATGCCTCTAAATATTGTAAGTAGTTTTACTCTACCTCCTTTTTTTGTCCTTCTCTAAGCAAATTCGCCAGATTTCTTTGGCGGCTCGATCCATTCCACCGGCAGCTCCTCGATGACCTACGCCCCACCATCCACAATGTCTTCCACTCTTCCTTCTACGACAGGCAATGCTGCTAATCCTTCCCATTCTTGGGCACCAGGCCCCGTGGACCACAAGATCACCGTCGGCGCCAACGGACAATTGGCCTACTACCCCGCGAACATCACCGCTGCGCCCGGCGACACTGTGACTTTTGAGTTCCACCAGAAGAATCATACCGTCACACAATCGAACTTCGGTAATCCTTGTGTACCCCTCGACAAGAGCACCGGCAAGGCTGGATTCAAGTCCGGATTGTATGTGTGGTGTTTTATGCACGGATATAGATAGTCCTGATAGTTTTTTCTTTGCAGCCAATTTGTTGCCGACTCGGTTACGTCGAATTTCCCTACCTTCCAGATCAAGATCAACGATGTTAGTATTTTCACATATATCGCGTCGTCCTAAGTGCTGATTCATTCTATAGACTGCTCCCGTCTGGGGATACTGCGGGCAAACTGGCCACTGCGCCGCTGGAATGGTTTTCTCCATCAACGCAAACGAGACTAGCGCGAACAGCTTCGAGGCGTTCCAGAAACTGGCAAAGGCAACTGGTGGAGCTTCAGCTGGTGAGTTCTCGTCGGTTTTCATAAACAATGGCGTGAATACTTATAATTATCACTAGCTCCTCCCTCTGCTCAGCCCACGACCCACAAGATCACCGTCGGTGCCAATGGACAGCTCGTATACAATCCCTCGAACATCACTGCTGCTATCGGTGACAAAGTAGTCTTCGAGTTCCACCAGAAGAACCACACTGTCACCCAGTCCAACTTCGGCAACCCTTGCGTACCCCTTCAACAAAGCACTGGCAAGGCTGGGTTCAAGTCTGGATTGTAAGTCGTAAAAATTTTGAAGCAGTTTCAAGTGATATTGACGATCTTCACAGCCGTCCCGTTCCTGACTCGCTTACGTCCGATTTCCCGACCTTCGAGGTTACCGTTGAGGACGTCAGTATTCCTATAAATCACAGATTTGCACAACCTCTTACTTGTTTCTTTTTGTAGAATGCTCCCATCTGGGGATACTGCGGGCAAACTGGACACTGTTCCGCTGGAATGGTCTTCTCCATCAACGCCAACGAATCGAGCCCGAACACCTTCGACGCGTTCCAGAAGTTAGCCAAGCAAACTGCTGGCTCCGGAAGTGGTCAGTTCCTCATTTTAATGAAAGCATCCTAGGTACACGTACTAAAGACCCACGCAGCACCTCCTTCCGCCGGCAAGCCCGTTGACCACAAGATCACTGTTGGCGCCAATGGACAGCTATCCTACTATCCGGCGAACATCACTGCTGCGCCTGGAGACACTGTCACCTTCGAGTTCCACCAGAAGAACCACACCGTTACGCAGTCGAACTTCGCCAACCCTTGCGTACCCCTCGATAAGAGCACTGGCAAGGCTGGATTTAAGTCTGGATTGTAAGTCACATATTGGGGTACGGCTTCAAGTGATACTGACAACATTCTTCACAGCCGACCCGTTCCTGACTCGGTCACCTCGGATTTCCCTACTTACACGATTACGGTTAATGACGTTAGTATCCTCATCTATATGCTGCATCGTCCACAAATACTAACCTATCTTTTGTAGACGTCGCCCGTCTGGGGATATTGCGGTCAAACTGGTCACTGCTCTGCCGGAATGGTCTTCTCCATCAACGCCAACGAAGCTAGCGCGAACAGCTTCGAGGCATTCCAGAAACTCGCGAAGGCAACTGGTGGATCCTCAGCTAGTGAGTTTTCATCGTCTTTTATAAACAAATAGCACGAATACTTACAGCGTTCACCAGCTCCTCCTTCTCAGCCCACAACCCATAAGATCACCGTCGGAGCCAACGGTCAGCTAGCATACTACCCATCGAACATTACTGCTGCCATCGGCGACAAAGTAGTCTTCGAGTTCCATCAGAAGAACCACACCGTTACTCAGTCCAACTTTGCCAACCCCTGTGTACCTCTCGACAAGAGTACCGGTAAGACTGGATTCAAGTCTGGATTGTAGGTCGCAGTTATTTGGTGCATACATTCAAGTGGGGCTAACAATCTTCTCCACAGCCGACCCGTTCCTGACTCGGTTACTTCGGATTTCCCGACGTTTGAGGTCACCGTTACGGATGTGAGTATCTATGCAAGTAATCTGTGTTACAGACACTGAGTTGCTCTTGCAGAAAAACCCTATCTGGGGATACTGTGGCCAGACTAACCACTGCGCATCTGGAATGGTCTTCTCTATCAATGCAGATGAATCGAGTCCCAATACCTTTGCTGCATTCCAGAACCTGGCGAAAAATACTCCGAAGACGGAAAGTGAGTAGTTTATTTTAGGGCAAGTGCCCTTCAAGTTAGGTATATGTACTTACAACAGTCCCAGCTCCCCCTCCTCAATCTGCTCAGCCTACTACTCACAAGATCACTGTCGGAGAGAATGGACAGCTGGCGTACTACCCGTCGAATATTACGGCTAACATTGGCGACAAAGTAGTCTTTGAGTTCCACCAGAAGAACCACACCGTCACTCAATCCAACTTCGCCAACCCGTGTGTACCCCTCGACCAGAGTACCGGCAAGACCGGGTTCAAGTCTGGATTGTACGTCAGATATATTTTAGTGTACGAGGTTCATAAGCGTTGACGATCTTCACCACAGCCGTCCTGTTCCTGACTCGCTTACGTCTGATTTCCCGACATTCGAGGTCACCGTTACAGATGTTAGTATACATGCAATTCATCTATGTTGCAGATACTGACCTGTTCTTTACAGAAAAACCCTATCTGGGGATACTGCGGTCAGACCAACCACTGCGCGTCCGGAATGGTCTTCTCTATCAATGCAAACGAATCGAGTGCCAACACATTTGCTGCATTCCAGAACTTGGCTAAAAATACTCCCAAGACGGCAAGTGAGTAGACTCATTCTACGGAGAGTGCGCCGACTATATGTACTTACAACCTTCCCAGCTCCCCCTCCTGCTGCTAATCCAGTCGATCATAAGATCACTGTTGGTGCCAACGGACAGTTGTCGTATTACCCCGCGAGCATCACTGCTGCGCCTGGCGACACTGTGACCTTCGAATTTCACCCTAAGAACCACACCGTGACTCAGTCGAATTTTGCCAACCCATGTGTGCCTCTCCAGCAGAGTACTGGCCAGGTCGGATTCAAGTCTGGATTGTACGTCACAATTTTTTTATACATATTCAAATGATAGTGACAATCCTTTCCACAGCAAACCTGTTGCGGACTGGGTTACAGATTTCCCGACTTACCAGATCAAGGTTGAAGATGTTCGTATCTTCGCACATCCTTTGTTTCGCAGATGCTGACCTACTCTTTACAGACCAATCCCATCTGGGGATACTGTGGTCAAACCGGTCACTGTGCTGCGGGAATGGTCTTCTCCATCAACGCACCTACATCAGGCGCTAACACCTTCGATGCGTTCCAGAGCTTGGCTAAACAAACGGGCGGCAATTGAGCAGTACTGCAGTAATTTATGAGGTTGTAGATAGTTCCCGAGATGTACGGCTCGAGAATGGGCGCTGTGACTTGATAACATATTGGGAACTTCGACGGACTATTTAGTTAGATATGTAAATGCATCATAATAATCTTTGGACTTCTACTACATCATGTACATTGTACAATTTTATTTTATGTGTGTGGTCTTCCACATCGCCTTACAAAAATTGCCTGTGCGACCACATTATTCTCCCGCTGTTACCGTAGATGACAAACGAATACGACAATTTTGGAAATTGATTTTCCTGGGCCTACCAAAAGCAACATTACGGCATTCTATTGCAGAAACATTAATTTTAGGACTAGGGGAGTTGATGCCCATGGTTAGAATCCTCGCAAAAGACTATTCTAGATTTTTGATCCGTCAAAATTTGGCCACCCTAAAAAACTCGAAAAATACGGCAATCGACTCTTTTTGGTAAGCTGATCATGATTCTGTTGGGAAAAAAATCGTAAATTGGAGTGAAAAAAGGTAACGAATATTCCGAAAAGTTGCGGGAAATGTCCATCCCGTGTGATTGTACCTGATATCAGATCTTACACAACTCCCATCATATGTAATTGCAGTAAGTAGCGCTCATTGACACATTTGACCCTAACAAAGGCCCGCGAAGGTAGTCAGTGAGGTATTGAAACAGCCCAAAAATTTGGCCACACCCAAAAACTCGTGGTAAAATTTTGGAGGTGTGACTTTTGACGTATTTTCCCTTCCTAAGTTCAGATCTGAAGTCTGTTTGGCGCCAAAAATTCTCGTTGCCGAGATATCAAATTTGTCATGCTTGTTTATCCCCTACTGTACCTCAGCCTCCCTATATATTAGGCTCTCAATCAAATTTGCGCAAGTTCTGCAATCAGTGGTAAGGATGAGGAGTTCATCTGAGAATAGAATAGCACTGCCACAGGGCGCGTTGAACGCATCGATCACGGTCATGGCGTCACGCGTCCTTCGTCGTTCCTCTCCTGAACTATTTTCCAGCCTGAGGATATGCGATGCGGCACGCTACTTCCTGTCGTCATCGGGCTGATCAACAAACGGATAGTGTGATGGGTCAGCTTTTGTAAATATTGGTAAGATAGCTCCGACATTGGTGAGCATATTTTCGATGCTTGCTAAGAAATTTTCTTCGTAGTGCCCGGTATTCCGTTTAACCGATGCGGGACTTTCTCTTGGGGGAGATCGTACACGACATGAAGCATAGTGGTGCCGGACGATCGTTTGGAGGAGGAAGATATGTCTTACAAGCCGCAACATATAAAGGAACGCTTGAGGGCGAGATATAACCACTATCTACCCTCAACATCCCCCTTCCCAGCCATTAGACGCTTCTCCGCAATTCATAGTTTCTCAAAACACGCAGAAAAGCGTAATGAATACCCCCGCATCCAGTGTATCCTACTTCACTCCGCTCCAAAATCCTCCTGCTGGGACCGCTGTCAACCCTCAACCCGATGGCAAACCCATTCCGAAGGTATTTCAACCTTTGAAGATCAGGGGAGTCGAGTTTCAGAACAGGATTTTCGTGAGTATCGAAAAATTTTCGTATATAAGAACCATCATTCATCATGATAGTAGTTAGCGCCTCTCTGCCAGTACTCTGCGAAAGACGGATTCGTGTCTCCATGGCATATGGCACATCGTATGTATATTCTACGTTTCGTGGGCGTATTGGTCTCTGAACGGTAATCCTTTACCAGTTGGTGGAATTATCTCTCGTGGACCAGGACTCTCTATCATCGAGGCTACTGCGGTCCTGCCGGAGGGACGTATCACCCCGGAAGATCTTGGTATCTGGTCAGACGCGCACATCGAACCTCTTGCGAAGCTCGTCGAATTCGCACACTCCCAGAATCAAAAGATTGGCATCCAATTGGCTCACGCTGGCCGTAAAGCCAGCAACATCGCACCTTGGCTGGATGGAAACCAGATTGCCTCGAAGGAGGCTGGTGGTTGGGAGGACAATGTCTGGGGACCATCTACAACCCCATTCATGGACGGGTTCCCTACCCCAAAAGAGCTGACGGAGGATGGAATTAGCAAGATTGTCGAAGCCTTTGTCGAGGGCGCAAAGCGCGCAGTGAAAGCTGGCTTTGACGTTATCCAGATTCACAACGCCCATGGATACTTGCTTATGTCGTTCCTCAGTCCCGTCAGCAATCAGCGCACGGATAAGTACGGCGGGAGCTTCGAGAATCGAATCAGGTTCACGCTCGAAGTTGTGGACGCTGTGAGGGCTACTATTCCGGCCGACATGCCCCTCTTCTTACGGTTAGTTTCCATACACTTGCGTGAGCATGATCATAGTATCTTACAATGATTACAGGGTATCAGGAACGGAATGGCTCGAAGAAGTTTTGCCACAGGGAGAGTCCTGGGTCGCTGAAGATACTGCCAAACTAGCAGTAATTCTAGCCGAGCATGGCGTCGATCTGCTCGATGTCTCCACTGGCGGAAACGATATCCGCCAGAAAATACGCCATGGCGTTGCGTATCAGGCACCGTTTGCTGAGACAGTGAAGAAGGCTGTTGGCTCGTCTCTCTTTGTTGGATCGGTTGGTGCACTTCATCACAGCCTTGTCGCAGAGGAGGTGTTGAGAAAAGAGCAGGCGGATGTTGTGTTTGTCGGTCGTCAATTCCAGAAGAACCCTGGGACTGTCTGGGCAATGGCTGATGAGCTTGGAGTCAAGGTCCACTGGGCTAATCAGATTGGCTGGGGATTTAGAGAACGGGGGCAGAGAGGCTTGGGTACTGATGATCCTAAGGCTTTGAAGTCTAATATGTGATCAGTGCCATATTTTACGAACTAAACAATAATATATCATGAAATTTTCAAACGTGCACCACCGAACTGGAGTATGATAGGATGAGCAACTTCTCCGATTTACGACCGCGCAGAACGCGTTGGTACTTTCACCAATTTCCTCGCGATTAAATTATATCTTGCTGCATTGGTCTGGCTATCGAGCCGGCGTGCTAGAAGCGTTGACTCCTCTTGCCTTGCAACTTCAAGCTCCTCATCGAGGCTCGCCTAGGCTAGTCTTCCAAGCTCAAGCTTGAACCAATTATGCAATTCATTACAATGTATAATTTCAAGGCTACTACTCTTTCAGGATTAAAATGTCGAGCCACTTGACCAGTCGCAAGGCATCGTTAGATCCTTTCTATCCTGGCTGCGGATGCCATACGTATCACATTGTCTCAACTCTGTTCAGCTACTTTTGCGTGAGTTAAATACCAATTACTCCTATATTGCTTCGGTCATGAAATTGATACTGCGCACTAGAAGTATTAGACAGTCTGGGCTGGAAGCTCTTTCACATCATGGGTGCATTTCAAGCACAGACAGGTGCGGAGTGGACCTTTGATACAAGCCCAACGAAATCCAAAACGCAAGAAACAAAACTCAGCTGTAAAAATGCGGTCTAATTTACAGGATCATCGAGTATTTTTTGGTTTCGGTGCAGGTTTATTGGGGAGCCCAACGTGAAAAGTATATCAGAGAGGTCGAGCTACACGAGCGGAAGTTGAGCGGCAGAACTTGGAGCAAGATGAAAAGATGACAGTAATTATGATGCTGATGTTATTGATTTTGTCGATTCCCTTATCAAATGGTCCACCAATAGCCTTTACTAAGTGCCGACGAACTCGCCGACTCCGACGCTGATGGTTCCGCGAGGGCGAGAGGCAAGCGCTTGATGTCAGGAATTTAACTTTAGGGAAAGAATGTTACTTCATTGGCACGATATTCAAAATGGACGACAAATTCCGCACCCTCTGTTTCAGGTGCCTTCTCCTTGCCTTCTTGTCTGTTCAAGCGGTTTGAAGCAATAGTGGCGGCTGGAAATTCAGAAAACGAGATACATAAAACCGAAAGTGATCATACCAAATCCAAAATAATACCTTGCGAGGGAACGGCCCAGAGCAGTCTCGACAATGACCAACGATCACTGGAGACAAATCGGTTCGCAGTAGTACCTTCCTTCTTGTTGCTTTCCGCACACGATAACTTCGTGGACAGCCTTCTCGTGGCGCACCATCCATAGTGAGGAATTTACCTCATAAGAAGTTGGTTTTGAAAATTTTAAATTTTTAGTGCGCCTAAAAACGACGTGTATCCGCTAATGAAGCCAAAATGAGATGAGAGGAGGTTTGCGTACGGGTCAATTGCCTTGAGGCCACGCCGTTGCATATACCTTATTGCCACTTTGACAGGCACCAAAGTACAACGTTTCTTATCAAATAACCGCGGCCGAGCGCTAAGGCGCGAGTGTTGTTCTTTTCAAGCCCTAGAAATTGGAAAGATATTTACAACATGAATAACAGTATGTTATGCTTGAGCAAAAAATTAGTAGCATTCCTTGGATATATTCTATTACATACCAAGAAATTGCCTAGTTACATTTGGTGGGATACCCATCGTTGAACCTCGTGCAAATGTTAATAGATCCATCGTGGTGTATCCAAGAATCGCAGCATCGCTGATAGTACGGCATCCCCTGGTATAGACATGAGGCATCATACATGGGAGAAGCATCGGGCTTCTCTGCAGAAAAATCTGTGGGTCGAGAACTCACTAACACAAAGGAAACTAATTGGAGCGCGCTCACCTGAGTTTAATGGGGGCCCGAAAATTGTATAAAAGGACCACCCCAGACGACTCTCATTCTTCAGTTCGAACCATCTCTCTCAGAGCATCCAGTTCAAGCTACTTACCTCACTCTTTCACCTCACCTCACCTCACCCACTCACCAGCAACCATGTTCGCTCGTGTCTCCTCGCTCGTTCTCCTTGCTCTGCCTCTCCTTGCGGTTGCCAGTGCTGTATCTCGCAACAATACCCCCAGCTGCAGCACCGGTCCCGTTCAGTGCTGGTGAGTCTCATATTTCAGCTCCGCAATTCTTGAACTCAGCTAATTCATTTCCCTCGGAACAGTGACTCTGTTCAGTCGGTGAGTGTCGAGGTACAAGTGTATCGGATATCGAGTGCGAACTAAACACTGTATGGTAGGCTTCCAGCCCGGGCGTCGCCAACCTTCTGGGATTCTTGGGTGCCGTTGTTATCGCCAACGTCCCAGTCGGCTGTGAGGGTTTCTTTCTGTTCGCTAAGCTGTCGCATACTTATACTCGTTATCACCCTCTAGTGACCTGCACCCCCATCACCGTCCTCGCTGTCAGCGGAAACAGCTGGTAAGAATAATTTCGATAATTGTTGTATCCCCGACTGAAATTTTGTGCAAAAGCAATGCGCAAACCGTCTGCTGCGAGAACAACAACTTCGTAAGCAATAAATGTTGACTGAAGCAACACTTCACTAACCACTGTTCTCATGCAGAACGGAGTTGTTGCTCTAGGCTGCACTCCCATCAACGTTGCTCTCTAAAATGCCCACACCACCATTATTTCGGGTAGCCTGGGTTGTAGAGTTCTCGTAGTCTAGATAGTGGCCGTCGGTTGTCTTATTCTACAGTGGTTGCAGGGCATGGTGTTTCTTTCATAGCAGGAGTGGTTTTAATGTCATCAGGAGCTAGTTGTTGGGTACAAAATACGCGACTTCGCCCATAAGATGTCCCAGGGAAGAAGAGCCCCAGATACCAGTAAGTCATTTTTTGCAGGTTGCAATGCACCGGCGTCCAATATCTTCTATTCGCTATAGCCGCAGATCATCCTAAGGAAATATGTAAGCTAGAAATTTGCCTTGAGTTCAGCGCGGATATACGGGTATTACTACAGCTAAACAACGAGTCGTTTGTTGAACATTCATAGAGCCTCAGATCCACGCAGGAATTACAGCAGAGCAGAGTGAAGTTGACGATCATAGATACAGCACTCCGGGGTATCCGTGAACAATCAGAGCATATAATTTGAACAGGACATTTTCAAGGCTTGCGTAAAGCTATTGTACGCTGCTGAGTATTTTGAGGTCATAGTCAATGTTGATATTCTCGCTTCGTCGCAAGTGCGAATCCTGAAGTGATTGGATCGGAGAATGAATTATCGACTAGCAGCCACGACGTACTTCACGTTCAAAAATTGGAAGCTGACGAGGAAACAGCAGTGTTGGATTCATCTTTGATATACTTTGCATTCTTTACATTATCGATACAGTACTATGATATGGTAGGTCGTAAATATAAGTCCTCATTAGTGTGGGGTATAACGTTCATTCATCGTGTCAGGCTCTCAGAGCATGATCAGTTGTACGGGCCCGACCCAGTTTGGTTGCCACCGGGATTTGTAAGTCCAGCACCGAGGTGCTTGTTATCGGGGTGCGCACCGTGTCCAACAGCGCGCTCGCGGCGCATCATTGCTTCACGCTCGAGGCGCTCGGCCTCCGCGAGCTCTTGGCCTTGGATTTTGATCGAGTTGGCCTCCCTGATGATTATGTCCCATTAGCAAATCATCCTATGTACGAAAGTCAAGTAAATACTTACTGCTCCTTCTGCAAGCCCTTGGCCTTGAGCGCGCTGCTGCCCAGCATGCTGCCGACGGCGTGCTCGACCTTGCCGGTCATGCGCGAGCCAGTGCCCCCACGGCTCTGGTTTGAGTCGTTAATCGCACCAGCAGGCGGGAGGTTGTTATTCGCGTGGCCGACGCCAGCAGCGCCGTAGGGATCATTGGCTCCCATGGTGTTGTTGTACCCTTGGCGGCCTTGCTCGAACTATAGAAGAAAACAAATGAGATTAGGCGGAAAAAGAGGAATGGTAGATATAAGGCTTACGTTGCCACCATATCCGGGTTCGTTGAAGCCGGGCTGGCCAGCATTGCCAGCACCTACACCTGTCATGGGGGCATGGTGCCTGCCGGTGCCCATGGCGGTGTTGTCGTAGTTGGTGGCGCCGGTCGCGCCCATGGCGCCTGTTCCTGTTCCTGCAGCGGGGGCCATCGCACCAGTGCGTACGGCATGCTTGTCAGCGCGAGCGGCCTCCTTCTCGTTGTGCTATATTATGCAAGGTCGCGTAAGTAAAGATGCAGAGTACAAAGGTGAAGGGAGAAAACACGAACGTGTTTGTGGGATCCGAAAAGAGGCATTATGAGTTAGAGAATAGAAGTGAAGAGTTTGTATAAGTTGTTATGTGGTTTGTTGGGAGTAGATCTTTGTGAAGAACAACTGAGCAACCAGTGCTGGTTTATATACACCGTTGGTTTCAAAACTTGGCGACGTCCAAGGAGCAGTGACGTCGCGCTGGGGTCATCGAGCGGGGCCTTAACCTCCAATACCCCGCAGTCCATAATGATCCTACAGGGGTATAATTAGCGTTTTGCTATCATGCGTATGGGATGGATGTGGATATGGAGAGGTACACTGTGTGACGTCAGATGGGTGTTGTCGCGAGGAGTTTAGGGTTGCTGCATAACATGCCTAAGCAACGCCGGCGAAAGCTCGGCATGTGAGGAGCGAACTACGATGACAGTGCGTCAGTGCATCGGTGACTCCCTCATGACGCTGAAGAGCGCTCCAGGTGATTAACGCTTGTGTCCAGAAGTAGAGAGACGAAGGAAGCATCGCACGAAGATCAGTTTGCATTGGTGCCTATCAGATATTCATACAGGAATAGCACTACAGATCCATTAGAAAAGTATGACGACAATAATATTCGAACACTCACCAGTTCATCTACTGTACTTTCTTCATGAGCAAATCTTCCCCATCCTCAAGCCAAAAATTAACACTAAGCTCAATGGCGCGCGCCCAAATCACCTCTGCCTTCGCCCAATTTGGAGAGTCAGGTCTAATCCCCATCCCGTCTACGAACCTGCCCAGCTTGTGGACGAACTCGACGTAATCAGGTGAGCTCCAGCTGGCCGCGAATGCTCCTATGATGGTGTTTTCCGACTCGTCGGATAGAGGGTTGGCATCGCTCTGCGATTGGACGTAGCTCCAGGCATCGAGGCGGATCTGTCTTTGGATGAGTATTGATGCATTCCATAGAATGGAAACAGGATTTACTTTTTCCATAGCCCAGAGGAACACCAAAGCACACGACAGCCCCTCCATCGGAATCCGAACCATCTCAGCCGTAAGATCCCTCGTCGCCTTCCTCTCGGCCCAACTGCCAATACCCACGCCCCGCTTCTCCAACGTCTCCTTAAAGAAACAGTTCTTTTTCACCGCCCTCTCCAAGCAATACACCAGCACCCTAAGAATCTTCTGGCTCGCCTCTTCTTCCTTCGAGACGTGGTTGTGTCCATGGCTGAAGGGGATGCGGGATATCACGGACCCGATGAAGCTGGGGTACGCATGAGCGCTGTAGATGTGGTCTTGGGCGAGCCAAAAGACGAATCGCTCCTGCGGGAGCTCTTCGGCGCTGGCGGCGACAAGGAAAGGGTGGTGCGTGGCGGCATCGTACGGGGGGTCTGCTAGTGGGAGAGAGCAGATGGGCTGTTAAGGACTCAGGCTCGGATTCAGTTTTTGGAGTCGATTTCTTAGCCATGGTCGACGTTGCGGACTAGAATATGGGTGATCAGGAGATACAATCATAGTACTTTTGTATAGCAATTCATTGGAAGGTATAGTGAAGCGGGACGAACACATAAGAACGCGTGTCGATCCGCGCTTGACGCGCTATTTGGTTGCAGAGCGGATGCCAAACACCCAAACGCGACCGCTCCGGATTTGACAACGCAAAATATTGGCCCAGCACACTCACGGTCACCCGTCCAACCCTACCACTCCCTGAGCTCTCCACTCTGCCGGCGAGCTCTCGGATACTCACACACTATGGCGAGTCCCCAGGCAGCCGCACAGGCCATCAAGAACTTTCGCCTGCGCGAAATCCGCGACCTCCCTAGGCACCTCAAGTCCTACGGGCCCTTGACCGCTCCCTCGCCATTAGCCGCCGAGGCAAGCAGCGACGCCATTAAGCTTCCGAACCCCTTCATCCCGTGGAAAAATACGAAAAAGGGGCACTGGGTGAACCCCAAGTACTCCCTGCGCGTCCAGGCGGACTTGGTGAAGAAGGCGAAGGCGACTGGCACGCTGCACCTGCTCCCGCCTGGCCCGAAGTTGCCTGCTAGTGTGTTGAAGCAGGCGATTGAGAAGTTCCATGCGCAGGAGACGGTCAGGCTGGAGGAAGAGGCGAGCAGGCTGAAGGAGGAGGAGAAAGTGAGGAAAGCGGAGGCGAGGAAACTGCAGAAGGCGAAGGCGAAGAAGGCTATTTCGACACCTGTGGTCGAAGTGAAGAATGCAGAGCCCGAGAAAAATGTGGAAGGAACTGAGGCAACGGAGGGTGTTAAGGCAGCGGAGCCGGTTGAGACTGCAGAGGAAGTGGTTGAGACAATAGCGGAGGCTGTCGAAGCCTCCGAGGCCGAAGCTGTCGAGGCCGCAGCAGTGGCAGAAGCAGCGGAGCAAGCAGAGAAAAAGGAGCTGCTGGAGTCCGTATGGCGGCAGCCCGTCGCATGGCACGGCCGCCTGGTGGAGAAGAAGGTGGCGGGCACTGAGAGCGGCACGCGTCTGTATGCGGGCAAGCGGCGCATGTTCAAGGGACACAAGTGGGAGCGCGTCAAAGCCAAGCGGGACATCAGGCTCAAGATCCTCATGCGCGACATGGCGAGCAGGATCAGCAAGTACAAGAACGTATGTTTTTTCTTCCTCCCTGGGTGCCTGGAACGCACTGCTAATCCCTTTGCGGTGGGTAGTACTACAAGAAGAGAAAGCCAAATCCGCTCAAGCCTTCGAGATCTTCGAAGTCACCCAAGCTTCCGTTCTAGTGTACCTACTGAATATAATATTTTACTATCATCTAATGCGGGAAACATGAATTCCTTCAAGTTTGCAAATCAGTAAATGCACGCGAGCCGAGCCGGCTCGGACGGTCACAATTCAACGATGTTCCAGCTCCGCTCAAAGACAAGAGTGTCCAGCGAGCTGTGCGCCTATTTTCTGCGCAGATTCACCAGCAGCCACATCCCCCCTCCCGCCCACATCTGCCCTGTGCCCATATCCTGTCTACTATCCCATAACACAAACGCCTGCTTTACTCTTACTTCTAATCCAAGAAAATGTCTTTCAGACCCGGAGCCCGCAAGCCATACAGCGTATGTCTCACCTTATATCAATCCACATGCAACGTGCAGTTCCTGACGACGATATCGCTGGCATATAGCGCCCTGCACCCCGAGGAGATGCAGACGGCATGTGGGTACACGACAAGGCTCCTGGACTCGGCCGCGCACCACCACCACGAGGGCCCGCAGCCGCAAGCGCTGCTCACGCGCCCGCCAACACCAAGCTGGTCGTGTCGAATTTGCACTACGAGATCACTCCGAAAGACCTTACTGTACATCCCCCCCTTCTTTCTCCAACATTCCCCATGCTCACATTGGATTATGATAGCAAATCTTCGGCCAGATAGGCACGCTCGTTCGCGAGCCACTAATCAGGGTACGACCAGCCCCCAGCGCTTCACCTGCATGAGAGAATGAATAGCCAACCAAACTGTTCGACCTCTTTCTCCGTTGATATGAACATCTCTTCAAATAACCAACATTAGTACGACAAAAGTGGCCGCTCATACGGTACCGCCATTATCTCGTTCGAAACACCCGCCGAGGCAACGAGGGCGAAGAACCAGTTCGATGGCATTCTCGCGAAGGGTAAAGCACCATCTCCTCTCCCAATACATTATCCTTCTACTGTTTCCATTAAAAATTCTGACGCATCGTTTCTTTAGGTCAACCCATGTCGATCGCCTACGACACGATGCCGCCCCGCCAACCCCGCCGCTCAGCCAGCGTCCCGACTTCACTAATCAACAGAATACAGAAGCCGCCCTTGGCCGACCGCATCAGCCGCGACGACGGCGCAATCAAGACGCCTACCGGGCCGTGAGTATCCTTCCAGCTTATCTCTCTCATTTTCTCCCCCTTCCCCTACCTCCGCGCGACATGCTAAACCTAACACCTCATCTCTCCTTACAGCAGAGGCGGAGTTGGCCCCGTCCGCTCGCGCCCCATCCGTGCCCCCGCTCCCGCGCGTGCGCCCCGCGGCCCGAAAAAGCCGCCCACAGCAGAAGAGCTCGACAAGGAGCTCGACGCCATCATGGGCAATACTGATGCGCCCGCCGAAGAGCCGGTGGAGGCTGCATCCGCACCCGCCATAGGAGAACCTGCAACCGGCGTGGCGCAAGAGGTGGAGCAGGACGTCGAGATGGCGTGAGATGGGGGAGGATGAATGGACTGTAAATGGGATCTAATGACATTGTCTTTTTCTTTTGATTATGTTGTGCGCCTAGTCTCGTCTCGTCTTCAGCATCTTGTCCATAGTTGCTTGTATATATTATATCACTGTTATCCATTGAATAATGCTTCTCCACTCCTTGCGTCAAGTTCATAAATTGAAACAATTGTCCACTGAGCTCACAATACATGAGAGTACATACTACAGGATATCTTGAAATTCTTCCTCCACGCTATCGCGGTTTATTCTACCTTCTATTTCTCCTCTATCATCACGCGTGGAACGTAACCTCCCATACTCTAACACATGCATCCGCTCCTGTGCTCACCAGCCTCTTCCCGTCCTCCAACCATAGCACGGCATTCACACCTCCAGGCCCTGCATTCTTGATCGCAATGTTCCGCATGGGCTTCGCGACGCTCCAAATGTAGACGTGGGTGTCGAGCGATCCAGAGGCACAGTGCGCTGAGTCGGGTGTCCACGAGAGGGAGTTGATGCGTGCGGTATGGAAGGTCCAGCGGGAGGTAACCATCTGAGAGTAGGATGTCAGTATGTGGAGAACTAATAGTCGAAAGTGCACGATGACCTACCTTCTGCTCTTTGACATCAAATAAGACGATACGACCCGATGACTGAAAATTTAGGTGAATAAAGGACGACCCGCGATTAGGTATGAGGTTGGACATACATCACCGGCAGCAATATATTTCCCATCAGGAGAGAATGCCAATGCCGAAATAACACCCTTGTTGCCTTCCAATACCGCAGTCTCCTTCAGAGCTGCACCATCCCATTCATTGAGACGAACTTTCTGATCCTGCAAAGACACCTCAGTCCCGCACCTCCAAAAGGAACTGCGAAATACACACCTCGCCGCCTACAGCGACGGTCGAACCGATAGCAGCGACCGCACTAGGAGCAAAGCTCGGCTTCTGCCCAAAGACTTTTTGATTCGAGCGGAACGCTTCGAGAGACTCAATCTCTACGACGAATACCGTCGAGTCGCCTGCGACTGCAATTGATTTAGGTTGAGAGGCAGTAGACACGCCAGCTGGTCTGCACACGAGCTATCAGATGAAATACAGAATAAGGTACGGAAAACACGCACGAGAAGCTCTTCCCATCGATCTCCTTCACTTTATCGTCATATCCAATCGAGTAGACCTTCCCATCCTTCGGCGACGTGGCAAGCCCCGAAATGAGGTTAGTATGCGTCTCACCCTCAAGCAGTGTCGACTCCTCTGCAGAATAGGACAGAACGCGCCCCTCAGTCGAGCCAGCGAGGAATGTGCCTGAGCTTGTGGGGGTAATGGATGTGATGGCCTTTTGCGGTGCCTAAAGCGCAGGAAAGCGTAAATAACGAAGTAGCAATACGAAGGAAGGAAAGGAACTGACAGTGAAGACGCGCGAAGGCTTGTCCCCAGAGCGCGGATCAAAGATATTGAGGTCGCCCGACATGGACAGGGAGATGATGTCCTGCTGCCCGCTCCATGTGTTGCCCATTTGCTGATGGTTGACTCCAGTTCCGAGGGCCCATGTGTTGACAGCCTTACGGGTCTCAACGTCCCCTGATGATCACTATAAACTCGTCGTTCCATGCAATTACGAAAAGAGGCTCACAGAGTTTCACGGTACAATCTGCAGAAGAGGTAACTAGGGAATTACTATCCGGACTCCAGGCGCACGCCATCTACATGGACCGGGTCAGAATAGAATTCACACAACCATATCTAGGAGCGTGGACGTACAACACTGCCCTTGTGGGGACTGTCAGTGATTTCGGCCACGGTGTCTCCTGTCTTTCCGTCGTAGAGGAAGATCTTGAAATCAGACCCGGCGCTGGCAAATTGGTCGCCGGATGGCGCGTACTGCACGTCCTGGACGAACTTCGTGTGGGTTTTGATCGTCTAGAGCCCAAAAGTCAATCTTGAATTTTGGCGGATGGCGATAGACGAGAAGGTCACCTTCTCATACTTGTATGGGACACCTAAAGAAATGGAGAGAATTTAGTGTTAGTCTGTGACCGCTTCTACTTGTACTTGCCTGAGTGGAATATAATCGTGGCATCGTCTCCTCCTGTCGCAGCTCTGAATGGTCTTTGATGCCTGATAGATACAGCATTTATAACCTGTATGGCCGATCAATATCAATGCCTGTGGAATAGAGAATGGCATATGCAATACCTTGCTATGTCCAGAAACCTCTCCAGTCGATGAACCGCTATCCATCATAAATGGATGTCCGAACCTAGTCACAGCGGACAGAACTGGAATCAGTACAACAGTTATGCCTTAACACAGATGAACAACTGACTTCTCGCGTCCATCTCCTACAGCGATAATTCGTTTACTCTCGCCATCCCAAGCGAGATCATTACTACCATCGGTCCATTAGCACACCCACAAAGGAAAACGAGCCAGATAAAGTTGCATACATTCTTCCTGAAATCATTTTATACTCTCCCTTCAATGTCTGATCCGTCCCGACAGTATCCCATACTCTCACTGTTCAATGTCAGTCAATTACCAGATCAAATCGCGCAACGAAGCTCAACCCACCGGTGCCCGAAGTATCCGCAGAAGCGCAGTAATACCCCGATGGTGAGATACGCGCCACAGTAGCGTTATGGACATGCCCGGCATACGCAGTTGCTAGGGCAGGATTCTGGAGAATAAGTTGGTTTAGTGGGCGGTTCAATGCAACGCATGATCAAGCCAGGAGCAAGTTCACCTTCAAATCGCGGATCTACTGGCACGGCAATAGAAGGCTCAATAATCATCTCAATCGAGTCCGGGTAGCGATACGCACGATAACCGTCTTCCCGTTCGTGTATACAACACTGTCCTTACTCGCGCTCAGCTTGGTGGAGGTGCCGCGGGCGGTGATGGGGTTCGGGGGATATAGTCCGGTTCGCTTGAACGACATGGTTGTGGTAAATCGGGAGGGTGGTGGATGGGATGTAGTTAGGAGGCGCGTGGATTCGTAAGTTTATGAGGGGTATTGCAGATATCACTGCGCCGCAGAGTGGATGGTTGAGATGGTGAAGTCGGGTGAGTTCCCGAAACGGAAATAGATTTAGTGGCACGCGTAACGAAGCGCGTCGTCATGAATCCTGAAGACCTGAAGCTGAAGGCTGAAGCTCGTAGTACTAGCGAGTGAAAGTAAACTATAATACTATTTGCTCACTAATATTCGTACACGTATGGTATGTGGTATCCAGTGCAGCAGTAAGCTAGAGAAAGAGAAAGAAATGATACAGAGTCCATACAAGAAATGAATCCACAGCATGAAAGTAAGCCCCAAACGCTCACTGATCATGACTAAGTGAAGGAAAGAGAAAAGACTAACTACAATACATAAATACAGCCATATGTATCATCACCTCAGATTCGTCATATAGCTCGGCGGCGGCGGCGACGCAGCCCTGCGTGCTGCCTGCTGGTGTTGCACCTCATCATCGTGCATCGGCGAAGATGTGAATGCCGTCCGGAATGTCGCGTCTGTTGGCTCCTGCACGTGCCCACGGCGCGCATATGGGTCCGCAGACGCGTCAAACGGGCTCGAGTACGCATACGTATGTGGGGTCGGCGTTGCGGGCTCGTGCCACTCTTGCCCGCCAAACGACGCCTGCGTTGGGGTCTGAGTATATTCCGTGGGTGCGTTGAATGGTGCGTTAGGGTACGGGTGACGGTGGTGAGGCACAGAATTAGTGTGTGCCAGGGCCGCGCCGGCGGGGCGGGGTGAGGAAGACGCGGAGCTATGTGGAGAGGCATGTGCGCGCATCGCGCCCATGTCCCAGTCGACTTCGACCGTGCTCTGTCTTGCGTGCGAGGCGTCTTGTTGCTTGAAAGGGGTCATAGAGGCGCGCCGCGGGGCGGGTGCGTACAGGTTGGGGTCGGGCGCGTAGCCAACGGCATTACCGTGCTTGTCCCATTGCTGGTAGCGCGTCTGGCCAGCCTCAGTAAGGGGAATGTCGGAGTCAGATCCGTTGGGGTTGAAGCCGATGGTGCTTGAAGACTCTGCTTCGCTGGCGGAGTACATGGGGTGGCCACTGCGTGCGAGTTTGCCTTGTCTGTCATTGGATGCATTAAGTAAGGCTGCACTTAATAAGATAGGAATAAATTGCTTACCGCGCTTTCCGCCGTTCATAGATGACTTGCGGCTTCGCTTTGTTCATCATATGGATGATGTACCACATAGCTAAAATAGTGATAAGGAAGGTGATCACAAGAACCACGTCGCTGATGATCGTGCTCTTCTTGTCCGTAACACCTACACATAACGCAGGGAATTGTCAGTCCAGAGATCTCGGTATCACAAGTCCGATCAACCGACCTGTGTTGGACTGCTCCAGGATCACACCGAGGTATACAGTGATGAACTGCTTTGGCAGGGACAGAACAGCAGCGATGCAAAATACGAAAATTCCCATACCGCAAGTGGAAAAGATGGCCGTCGTAACTGTATATGCGGTCGATACGTTTCTCACTGAATTGTAACATTTAAATCAAAAGACGCACAATGACCGGGTATAGCACTTAATCGTGCAATGAGGGCGATTTTGAAACCGCCATCGCGTACGACTTTGGCTAGGCAGGCGTATGTGAGCTTCGTCCGTTCGAGTTTTTCGCCGCGGGCTCGACAACAGTACTTGAATGCACTAGGTCGCTGTGAGTCACCGGAGAACAATGGGACTATGTGAAAGCACATACTAGAAATTGCCCACTTCACCGATGAACGTACCGGCGCAAACGATTGCAAAGCCCACCCATAGGCCCCACACAAGTCCGCAGAGAATGGCGACGATTTCATGTCCGAATAGCTGGGAGTGATACGGTCAGGATGTATGTAGGAAGTGCGATGGGATGGATACATACAGGAGGGAAGGATATGACGAAGAGGATAGCTATGGGAACAAGCCAGCCAGCTTTGAGGCTTCGTCATGTCAATACAGAACCAACGAACGTAGAAGGACATGGTTGGACTCACTCGTGTAGCCATCTCGTTGCGGGTGTCAACCAGGTCACGATTTGCTTGTGATAAATCGTAATCAAAGCAGTAAGCGTCATAATTATGACGAATGCGACATAGTACCCTGCACAACTCGTCAGTCCGTTCACACAGGAATACAAGCAGCAAAGAGCACGAACATAACCATTCCCTCCGTATCCAGAACCTCCACTTCGTGAACGACTTCCAATTGATCGCCCCGCTCTGTAGCTCCTTCAATTCGCTGGGCGTCGGGCTGGGCGTGCGCCCCGCCAAGCGTGCCTCCTCTACAGCCTTCGGATCATGGTACGTCGAGGGTGCAACGGTAGTATTTGTGTTTGAATCATATTTGGTGTTCGCTTGGAAAGGGTATGCATTATCATTAGAGTTCTGGCGCGCGGGCTCGTACGCAGCTGCCATGGTAGACGCGGAAACTCGAAAGAGGGGAAGCCGGCTTCCAGAAGAGCTCGAATTGAGCAGGTGACGCCGAGGAAAGTTAAGGGAGGAGGGACAGCTGCGGACTGGAGGAGGAAGGTAATATATGTATATTCCGGCGAGAAGAGAACGGGCTGGGAACTTTGAAGAGGCGTGCAGCCAGGAAGGGATGTGGCAAGGCGCGGCAGGTGGTGGTTACCAAACTGCGCTGCCATCAAATCCACGCACGCCCGTAACCGGTGTATCCTGTGCTGGCCCTCCTCCACATGCAATTGCCCATCCGTCCTTTTGTCTGCCCAAATAAAAATATTCCGCTCGCATGGTCCATCCATGCAGCCAGCCAGAACCATCCAACTCTTGAGTTGGATACTGAGAATTGGAGAAAATAATAAAACAACTTCGACGGACAATGGCTTGGCACTCATTGTGGCTATTTTTAACGAATGTGCGCCGTGCACTGCTTTTGCCACGAGCGCTCCTCCACAGTCGATCATGATGATAGCATCTGTACACCTGCTTCAACTCGAAAATCCTATATAAGGGTACTATTAGAATACGGTAGCCCTTCCCACCTACCGAAAATCAACCCCCGAGTCCAAGTAAACACCGAAGCTCCTTGCAATGGAAATATATTCAAGTTTCCGGCTCTACCATGATATGAATCAGGATATGAATAGGAAACTCTGGTCCATCTGTTCGTAAATGGAGCTGCTGCGCTTCAGAGACATAGCCTAGCAATCCAACTTTGTTGTCATCTAATCTCCCATAAGCAATGCTCGTGTGTAATTATAATTTTGCGAACTCCACTACGTTTTTGTATGTGATATCCAGTAACCTACGCAAGCTGTGGCTTTCAGATGATCACTCAAGCTCGCTGCAACAAAGGCTGTGATAAAACTTCTCCAAAAAATGAATTTGATACACTAAGTTGAGATCGTACGCACCGACTCGTGCGGATAACCTTGCACTTCGGGATTCGGAGCACTCCCCGGGCATGCGATTAACATCGTAAAACATAACCGTAATAATTCCATAAGGCCCTTAAGAGACTCGAGAGGGATTATGGCATTATTGGGCCTAGCCTGTAAGCTATAATGGTCGCAAAAAAGCAGGCAGAATCATATACGCTGCTCAGCGCCCAATCGTAAAAGTCAAGTCGAAATTAAGAGACCGAGGGAAATCATAATGTTCTCGCCAAGGATAGCCGTCACCACGTGATGATTTTATTTACTCTACACGAAGCAACCAAATAACGGGCCGTAAAAGGAAGTCTCCAGCTATGGCTTCATAGAGCATCATTCCACCCGGTTTTCGAACATGTCGCGCATTCCTCAGTCCTCCTTGTCCCACTTCTCTCTCCGGCTCCTTACCACATTCATAAGTTTCGTGTAGGCTCTGCAAGCCCCATCCCATGTGTGCGCACCCAATCTACAGCGCGATCAGCAACCCTGTCCAACCTGAAGCCCGAACCCGCTTTACTGAGCCCCGATTCCTGGATGCGTCCAACGATAAAATCTGCGTCGACGCCATTGAAACCAATGCTCCTGTCTCTATGACTAAGGTCGACTTTCCTGGAAATCCACTTAGACCGATTATGTGCTTTCAATTCCGATGCTGAAGACCCACCGCAGGCCCGAATCTAACTGCCTGAATAGTCAGCCCATAGGCCACAAGATCCCGACAGAGTTAACTTATGGAATTCTATCAACTGCATTTCTTTAATTTTCTACTTTTCCAAGGTATGTAACGGCCAAACTAGATCAGCTTACCGGCCCAGTGTGATCTAAAAAAAACATACAGGGCGGATGTCTCTCTCACACGCTGATTACGTTCAGGAATCATTGCGATATCGATTAAACATCGATTATCTAGGTTCCTCTTGACCGTGATGAATACTGCCAGTACAGATGATCCTAAGCTCGAGGATGTCATTAGAACGGCTCAAAAATCACCGCGTTTACGCCAGGTGGCGACGAGGCTGGTTCTCAAGGGGCAGGAGGTAAGTCCGCTCTCTTTAACTTTCCCAAGGAACAGAGTGAAAAGCTCTCTACTTCAATACAGATAAATGAAGCAGCAAGTCGCGGATCCATCCCCGATCTCCAGGATTTGCTGGACATCATGAGATTGAATGCCGACCTCGAGGTATCACACGTCTTTCTTGCAGCCATCCAGAGCAAGAAGTGCAATACATCCGACGGCAAAGCTACTAGTTTCGGCAACCAGCAATGGACAAGGGTGTGCTTGTGTCTCGAGGGAATTGCACGCAGTATCAAGTTCGCTACCACCAAAGGACAAGAAAAGGCGTTGAAGGACGGGGTCATTTCAGCCTGGGACAGTATCTTTTCGTGCATGAGCTGTATGTTCGATGCCATTGTGTTATCGGAGACTCCGAGGGGTGCGACTCAGAAGAAAGCTATTCAAGATTATAAAGCTTTGCGTTGGCACGCAGTCGATTCTATCACCTGTACTCTCTGTGCCACTATCCGTCTCGGTCCCGCACTTCATAAGCTCGTTATCAGTACGAAGGGGTGCATACGACTCGCCACGCAGCTGTGGAATCTTTCTGAATTCGAGGGTCGGGAATCAGAAATCGTTACCATTCCCCCTCTGCTCGTGTGTGTAGCTGCGATCACTGATTTTATCTTTGAAGATGGAGGCAAAGAGGTTTTATCCAACTTGCACACGCTGGATGAGGATACGTCGTATCAATTCGGATCATTCCTAACTGCTTTTCCTGAACTCTGTAATGAAAGGCATTCCTGGCACGTCCCCCGATAAGGTGGATGGCTGCTTCGAACAAGCGGATGAGCTTATCTGTTTGATGCAATATCTGTGTTCGCCAGCTACACCTCGGCATATAGCTCTACTCCAGGAGAAACGCGTTATACAAGCATACACACTCATGATTTCTCTCGTCTTAGATAGACTATTTCTTGGAACCCTCACAATGCCAAAAAGAGCTTTAAATCTGGCATTGACTTGGTTGATAAATGTTTTCAACTGGATCGACTTCACCGGTGATTCTAAATCACCGACAAACTTGTTTCTCTTCGATTCCATGAGGGCGGGTTTGACTTCCGCATTGGTGAAATGCACCCCACAAATGTATATTCACGATGTGAATGAAAGCACAATTACTCGCGTCACAGAGATCATCTCCAAATTCTTACCCCGATGTATGGTGCATCGTTATGCACTTAGAACGGCGATTACCCACCTACTCAATCCTAGTACCAACTTGACTAGTCTGTCGGAGGAGCCGAACTGGGCAGTGTTTCTATCCGTGCTCTACGAATATAAAACCCTGTACAAGAAATCAGTTTTTTCTTCAGTCTTCTGCGAAAGTTTCGGAGTAAGTACATATATATATATTTGATCTTTACACCACGTTCTAATATTGGAATTCTAGCATAAATCAAGACCTATATCAAGCAGGAGGCCAAAGATCCTGCAATGCAAAGGTTGTCACAGGGTCAATTATTGCTCCAAAATGTGCCAGAAAGCAGATTGGGAAAATGGGCACCGCGCATATTGTAAAGCTATTCAACAACAGGGTTTGCGTGAGTCCTGCATATAGTATACTCTCAACAAGGATACTACTAATCAAATTCGGTGACTATTTCTTCATTGCAGAGGGCAATGCCGAAAAGGAGGCATCCGGTCCACTCGACCGCGCTTTCCACCGATATCTATGCCATTATTACATGATACGACGACAGGCGGATGTCACAACTCTTTTAGCACGTCATGCACGCGAAACAAGCTCTTCGCCTTCAGTCATCGTCATCGATTTTACTACAACCCCGGTCTCCGTGAGTGTGCAGTCCGTCAAGCAGTGCAATAATAGGATAGTATCTTGTTCTCCGATTCAGGAGAAGATCCGAATCGAAACTTTTATCAAGCAACGAAAAGATTATATTGATGTTGTGCTGGTTGAAGGAGTATTCCAGGCTGGGTTTAATAATCGTATTTCGACGTTGATGAGATTTGTTTTAAATACTTAATGTGCCTCGTTTATCCAGAACAAAAGCACCGGATACGCATACCAACCGCATATGAAATGAATTGAAATGCAATGACACTCATGAAACATCAAATCCTCGGGAATAACGAAGGTGCAAGGCCGATGTCGATGTTGAACTGTAAAAGCGGGAAATAACGTAGAAGAACAACACCATATCGAGCTCATAATTCAAACGAAAGAAGAGAAAAAGAAAAGCCGCGAATCCCGTAACAGCATGAAGCAAAGAAAGAAAAATCATCGTTCTCGCCAAGAACTCGGAAGAAGGGCGTGAGCTCGCTTTCGAAATTGAGCAGTAAAAGTAGGAAATAAAGAAGAAGAAATGGACGATGGCCAACTTGTACTAATAAATGGCCTCCTCGCCAAGGATGTTTCCGTCACCAGGTGATATTATTTACTCGACACGAAGCAACCAAACAATGCACCGTAAAAGGAAGTGTCCGGCTGTAGCTTCATTGAGCTTGCAATCATTGCAGTCTGCCCAAATTTTGAACATGTCGCGTATTCCCCAGCCCTCCTCATCTCGTTCCTCTCTCAGACCCCCAACCACACCCATAAAGTCCCGCGTAGGCGCCGCAAGCCCCACCCCGCGCACGCGCACCAAATCCACAACGCGATCAACAACCCCCTCCAATCTGAAACCCAAACCCGCTTCACCGAGCCCCGATATCGATACGCCCTCGCACGTCCCATCGATGAGCATAAAAGAGGCCATCGCGCTTCGGCGCGCCGAGGCGAAGAAGGCGCAAGCTAAGGCTGCCACGGAGGGGCTGGACAACTTCGCCACCCTCGAAGACGCGCTGCCCCCGATAGGGCACAAGGAGGAAGATGAGGACATCCTGGGGCGTTCCTCCGTGCGTGAGACGATTGAGCGCGCGCGCAGCACAGGTCAATGACATATCCTCCTTTCTTCCCCGTACTGAACTCAATGACGAAGGTTGTGACTGAAAAGGTTCCCTCAATCTCAGCACACGCGCGCTGCGCTGCCTCCCGGCCTCATTGTTCGAAATCCACCTGGGCGTTACGTCCGATCCACTGAAGCTGGTCCCGGACGATCCGGTTCTGCCCCCGTCGGCGGAGGCCCCGCCGCGCAGAGGCTCTAAGCGTGACCAGCCCGCGTGGTTTGAGGCGCAGGATCTGCAGGTGCTCAAGGCGTGGAACAACGAAATCCTCGAGATCCAGCACGAGATATCGCTCTTTGGTTCCCTCAAAACAGTAGATGTATGTCATTCCTTCTTTTAATTCTTACCCGTATCGCGTATCTGACACCCGATCGCAGCTGCACAAGAATAAACTGACGTCGCTTCCGGGCACATTCGCGGACTTGACAGCGCTAACGGTCTTGGACTTGTCCCACAATGCACTCACGTCCCTGCCTGAAAAGATCTTTGCGCTCCCCGAGCTGACGACGCTCAATATCTCACACAATACCCTCACAGCGCTTCCGTTCAACGCTCCATTTGCTTCGAAGGAAACGCACACGATATCCAGCCAGTATGCCAGTACAGACTTTTTCACACCAGCCATTGTCCGAGCCACGGCTCCCCTTCCACGTCTTGTCGTCCTGGACGCGTCGAATAATAAAATCCGCGCCAACGCAATCGACACCATCATACCCGTCTCTCTTATCAAGATCGACTTGTCTGCAAATCCACTTGGACCATGCCAGGCTCTCCTCCAAGCGCTAGCATCTTTAAAACGTCTGAAAGAGCTTAAATTAGAGAAAGCCGATATCGGCGACGATTCCATCCCGCCTTCCTTATTCTCGTTGACGCCTTTTCCCAGCCTCCGGCTCCTCGACCTGGGAGAGACCAGAGTGACTCTTGAATCAGCCCAAGCCGCTCTGCGCGGGATGAAGCAGGAGCTTCGCTATGAGTTCACGACAGAGGAACCCCCAGAGGGCGTCGCGTGCATCAGTGTTGGCAAGAAGGTCGTGAAGGAGGCGTGGGAGTTCGAGCTGGAACGGCGGAAGAAAGCGCGGATGGGTGCGCAGAGCGATGATTTCGGCGGGGATTGGGGGACCATGGGGACTGCCCCTCCTCCTACTGCTAAAAGACAAAGCGGGAGTGCGGCCCCGGTGCAGAAACAACCACAGCAGCCAAAGGGCGAGATCGTGAAAGAGGCATGGGAGATCGAAGCCGAACAAGGTTTACTCACCGAGGGCGGGAAGCGGCGTGCGCGAGCACAGGCCGCCGCCGCCGCCTCCGCCGCCATCGCCGAAAGCCTTGGGGGTCGTGGTCCTCCCCCCAGCGCCTCTACCCCCCTCCACTCAAACGCCTCCTCCGTCTCCGCACTGTCCCTTTCTAGCCCTCAATACTACGCCCCCGCGACGCAGACGCTCACCCTCCCGCCTTCCGCGCCCCCCGCCAAGAACGCAGGGCACGCACGCGCCTTCTCCCTCGCCGCGCCCTCTGCTTTTGCTGCGTCCTCCGCATCTCCGAAGGATATCGCTGTCCCCGCGCCCACGCTCCCGCTCGCTGTCATCGTCAAGCAGCCGTTCGCGGACACCCTGCGCGTGCTTGTGCTCACCAACCGCCGGATGGACAGGACCTTCGCCCTCCCTGCGCAGCTTGAGGGGTACAAAGGCTTCCTCCCCCACCTCGAGGAGCTCGATCTGGAGGGGTGCAACCTCGCAGATATCGTCACCGTCTCCCGTTCATCCTCCTCCTCCGACTCTGATTCAGGCGCGTCCACCCCTCCGCGCGCAAGCGAATCCATTCTCCCGCTTCTCGCGGGGCTCTTCCCAAGCCTATGCACCCTAAATCTCTCTTACAACGCATTGACCAATGCGTCCCTCACCCCGGAGGCGCTGTCCGCGCTCATCCTGACAACTCCCGCGCGGAAAGGGCTGCGGCACCTTCGCCTCCGGGGGAACCGGCTCTCTGATCTGGACGGATTCCTCGGGCTGGCGGACTTGTTTAAAGGGAATAGAGTGGTCCCTGAGTGGAAGATGGAGGAATTGGATTTGAGGGATAATGAGATTGGGAAGCTGCCGGCGGAGTTGGGGCTGCTGCCGCTGGATGTGTTTTTGGTGGATGGGAATACGTAAGTGATTTCGTAGAGGAACGATTTGTGGTCCCTTCTAACGTGTTTGTTTGTAGATTCCGTGTTCCGCAGAGACGTGTATGGGAGAGGGAAGGCACGAAGGGGCTATTGGCGTGGTTGAGAGGAAGGATGGATTGAATTCGTGTGGTCTAGAAACACCATACTATATGCATTTTTGTCGCCTATACCGTGCAAACTATACCTACGTCCCAAGAGTTTTCACTTTCATACAATTAGCCAAAAGATTCTCATGTACACCCTCCTTGCGCATACCGTTACTTACCCAATTTATATCACATATCCCTCTCGTACACATATTACAGACCACAATCAACAGCATTATAATTGGAGCAAAAAAGGAAACGTAATAGAAAAAAAGATAGCCGGGGCGGGGCTGAGGGTCATGAAAAGTCGTCACCGAGAAAGACAGAACGTAGGGGCTATATACTACGGAAGGGGCGAGGCACGTATCAGGATCAGTGTATGGATATGGATATAGGCACTGGGATGCAGGAGACAGGTGAAGGGCACTAGTGTATGGGGAATCGGGCCGGAAGCAGCAGGGGGAAGGGCAGGGAGGGGTAACAAGGCGAGAAGTATTTCCACGATATGCAAGAACGTAAGTAAGGGTGATGGTGAATGGACAGTGAATGGATAAATGAATGAGTGTAGGTAGGTATGATGGAGGTGGAGTATAGTGGAATGAAGGGGATATACTGGAGCCAAAGAGAAAGGGGAAAATGAAAGAATGAAAAAGGGGGTTTACTTGTACGATATACTAGGTGAAACTGTGGAGTGGAAGGGGCGATAGCTTTCTTTGATTGATTGCGGCGGGCGGTGGCTTCTTTGATTGCGACAGCGGAGGGTTGGGTATTCGAGGCGAGATGTGGCTAATGCCAACGATGATGGTGTTTGGATTCGGGGGAAAGAAGTTTACTTGGTTAAGGTGACAGCGAGTGCTTTATCTTTGAGCACGGTGGGGTAGCTATTCATGAGGTGCGCGAGAGCCCGGAGGTCTTCTTGGTCTAGGAGGGCGATTGTCACTTTGGGCTGCGAAAAGGAGGGGTGTCAGTCGAAGTAAAATAAGTGGAGGGAAGGAGGAACACGTACCGCGCCTTTCACGCCGAACGACTTGACCACCTTAAATCTATCGCATAAAATCAGCATCCCAACCTAACATTAAAGCAACGAAAAAAAAAAAAACCACATACAGCTTATCCCCTAACTGCTGCTTCTGCACCTGCACTGGCTTATCCAACAGCCCATCTACAAACGCATCCGTCGCCTGCACGACTAATGGATCCGCCTTCGGCAGCGGCAGGCCCGTTGCCGAGCTGGACGTCGCGAGGCGCACGATCTCCGCCGCAGGGAGCTTCGCGAGGGTCGCGATCGTGTGTCCCCCGCCCCCTGAGGGTACGGTGGTGGTGGTGTTATTGCCGATGGGGGTCGCAGGGAGCGGGGACGCAGCGGCGCTCGCTCCGCGGGAAGAGAGGTCGGGGGTTTGCGGGCTCTCCACCGCCCGTGCGGCGGGTTTCTTCTGCTGCGGTGTAGCAGGGACATTCTGCGCCTCGCCCTCCCCACCCTCCGCGTCCTCCTCGCTATCCAGCACCATCTTCGCATCCACCAACTTGACCCTCAGCACCTCCGCATTGAACAAACACATCGCGCGCTCCCTCTTCGGCAGGCTCATCAACAAGTCTGTGAGCTCCGCCTGGCGCGTCGTCTCGAGGCGCGCGACGGCGGCGAGCATGCGGTCGCGCTCGGAGGTGGGGGGCACGGAGCCGGAGGGCGACGAGGTGCGTGGTGGGGTGGAGAGGGACGCGTTGCCTGATATGGGCGTGCTGGGGTGCTCCGGGGCGGAGGCGGTCGCGGCGAGGGCGTCCGGGTCGAGGAGGCGGGAGTCCTGCGAGGCGGAGGCGGAGCGGGACTCCGGTTCCGGGTCGGGGGTTGCGGGTGCCTTGGTGTTGGATGTGGCTTTGAGGCTGGCGACGGTGGCTTGGAGCTTGTCGGTGCTCTCGATGCACTGCACGATGTCGCTGAGGGAGGCGCTGACGAGGGCTTCGACGATGCGGTCGACGTCGTCGGCGGGCGTGAGGTCGAGTTGTTTTACGCGCCGGCTGAGCTCGCCTGTGAGGACTTCCTTCCGCACGACGGGAGAGAGCCCCGCGAGGTCGTCGTACCGCATTGGGAGGTTCAACGTGCCCGACAGGGCGGCCTACGGTATCCTACATTAGCACCTGTCCCTTCACAAAACACAAAGCAGACGCACATTATAATAACTCCCACTCCCCCTCCGCCCTCTATCCCCCCGTCCCTCATAGCTCGCCTTGGGTGACCCTAGCGCCGACGTCCTCTGGCGCGGGCTCGGCCACCCAGCATAACTATCCCCGCCCTCGCTGGCCGTCGGGCTCGTCGCGCCGCTCGAGCTGCGCGGGTGACCATTGTGCCCGAAGCGCTGCGCGAGCTTCTCCTGCCGGAGCTGCTTGGGCTCGTGAAGCCGCACAACAATCTGCTTCGAGCCCAGCTGCATACCATTCATTGCGTGCAGGGCCGCGGAAGCTACATGGAGTGCGTGAGGATGGCATTGTCGAAGGAAGAGAAAGGGGGGGACGCACCCTGGTCTGGGGCTTGGTATGACACAAAGCCGAAGCCGCGGCTCTCACCACTTTCGTTGCGCATGACGCGTGCACTGTGCGGGGGACGCGGGTCAGCGCCGCTCTGTACGCGAAATGGGGTTAATGAAACAACTACACACCTGACGATTTGCCCAAACTAATAATCGCAAAGGAGGGTGTTCAAAGGGGGTTCGTACATCGCGTGAAGGACGGGAGGGGGAGATCTTACCTGGCGAAAGTGCGTGAAGAGGCCGTTGGAGTCGATATCGGGGTCGAGGTTCTGGGGAGGAGTGATTAGAGATAGGGATGGAATGAGAAAGGAATAGAAGGGACACACTTTGCAGAAGAGGTTGCACGGGTCGATGAGGCCGCTGTGGCTGCTCGATCCCGGGCCGGAGAGGGGAGCGAGCTGGACTTGCTGCCCGGGGCCGTGGACGAAAGGCGCGACGGTCTGCACGGGGGAGCGGTACGGGCTCCCACGCGGCGGGGAGTACTGCAGACAAGGTTAATTATGATCGTACGACACGAAGGGGGAACACGTACCTGGGTGGGATATGGTGCGTACACCGAGCCAGAGGGCACAAAACTAGGGGCATTCGGAGAGAACTCGGCGACGGTGCCGCTGGCCCTGCGGGGCTGGTAGACCTGCACTGCGATATTCGACCCCTCGACGTCGGCGCAGTGGAGGGCCTCCTCAGCGGCGCGGGCGTCGCCCTCATTCCAGAACTCGACCATGCCTGTGTCAGGACCGAACTGGGTGTGGGTGCGGGCAGCAGCAAGGGCGCCGAAGGGGCGGAATAGATCGTAGAGCTGGGAGTCAGTGAAGGCGGGGGGGAGGTGCTTCACGAGGCGGGGAAGGGCGGAAGGCGGGGGGAGGGGCGTGGGGGGAGTGGTGGGAGGATAGGGGGAGAGGACGAGGGGGACGGGTGGGACGATGTTGGGGATGGGGCGAGACTGAAGGGTGGCAAGGGCCTTTTCCGCTGTGGCAGAGGGTGAGCATGTGCATTAGGGTTAGGAACAATGGCCACACCTTTGTCGAGGAACTTGAACTCAATGGTGCCCGATAGCACGGGCCCTTGTGTGTCGCGGGGGATCCTAGGGCGGAAGGGCCCGCAGGTGATGAAGGCGATGGCAAGGTTCTCGTCGGTGACATAGAGCGGGAGGTTGGTGATGTACAGCAGGGGTTCGTGCAGATACGGGTGCGGTTGGGGCCCGTGCGCGTCGTCGTGCGGGTATTCAGCGTCCATGGCGGGGGAAGATGGGGGAGATGGCCTCAGTCCTCTCCTCGTCGTGTCCCTGCGGAAACAAGGTGCCATCCGCCAGTCGCCTCAATGAAAAAAGTCCTATCCGAATTACCTAAGCACAATCATACATCGATGCATCAAACAACTTCAATCGCGTCCACGACTACTGCGCGACACGGACCCGCTGTTTACTTCAGTACAGGCTATACATTCAGGGATGCTATTCTATACTAGTACACGCTATGGTATTCGAGCTCTCTCGTGATAGTATCTCTCGCAGTGTAGTCTTGCCCTAGTGTCTGGACTGCTATCTTTCTCGTTCTGTCACTACAACACTTCAGACGACCACCTCCGCAGCAGCAACGCGGGCACTCACAAAATGACGAGCTCTACCCCGCACGTCAGCGACCACATCACTCAAACACAACAAAGAACTCACCGCCGCCCTGTCCTCTTCCGGAATCCAGGAACCGCACCTCCAACCTTCCCCCTCCCACCCTTATCCTTCCACCCCTGATTCGCAGCCTTGCTACTTTTCCGCCCGATCGTGTTCAGCCTAACCCACAACACAAAAAAAAACGAAAAATCAGCTTAATCCCATCAGACCTGCTCGGAGAAACGCACCGTTCCACATCCCGCATCCCCGAGACACGCGCGAGACCCTCATACTCGTACTCGTGGCTCTCCGCCTCTGTCCCATGCGCGTGCACGGGCAGAGGAAGCGCTGCGTTCCACATCTGCGCGTCGGTGCTGTCGAGCGCTATGGCTGAGCTGCCTTTTACGGGTAGTGCGCTGGTGGGGGTGGCAAGGAGCGCGAGGACGACGACGAGGATGAGGAGCAAGTGGAAAGCAAACGACAATGATAGCGACGACGACATGATGTTGGCGGTCTTCAAGCTCCCTCGGGTCTCTTCAAAAGTAAACAAACGGACGAGGACGGACGACCTCCCACCCCCATCCGCGGCCGTCCCCCTCTTATAAATCAGCACCTCTTGTTCCAGAATCTAAGAACACTTTTCCACTTCGTTCACTTTCCCATTCACAGTCACTCCCGGAGCCAGCATTGAAACTCAAAATTCAAATTGGAATCGGTGAATCACCTGGCGGGGGGAGTCGGGTTCTCGAGCCAGGCAGGCAAATTACTCTATATCCGCTGCTGGCTACATCCGTTCGATACCTAACCGGGACGTGCGTTGCCCAACAAGAGAGGTCGACTCCACAACAAAGTGTCCCAGCAGCCCATATTAGAAGCCATGCTCCTCTTTCGGACGGAAGCCAAGGAAATTTAGGTCTCCTGCTTAAATTACAATTTAATGCTAATCTTGAGTCTACGCAGCAGGTCGCAGAGCTTGCCACATCAGTGGGGCGGAGGCGCTGAGGGACGGATATCAGACAACGCTACTACAGCCTGCGCCACTTCCGTGACACGGTATATATACATGTTGGTATACACGAAACACGGCATCATTCTTTCTGCTGCTATAAGGGTTCACGCCACCAACGAACCAGCCAGCCACACTAGAGCTTAAAGACAATCTAATGGTATGGGGAGCAAGTAATACGTAGGTGCGCGTAATATCTTTTTCTTCTCTTTTCTCGCCTTCGCGTTTTGCTTCTCGCTTTATTTCTTGCTTCTATATTTTCTGTTCTATTCTGTTATACATTCCCGCTCCTTCGCACTTCAGAACCCATCACACTTCTTCTCGTTATGTATATTCCTCCTTGTCAATAGACGGAACTTAGTATTCGAAATTCGATTGCCCCTCCTCGGATTACCGTGACGATTCGTATTCGTAGTCGTATTCTTCGATATCCTTTAGTCGTCGGTGGAAATTTAAAATACCCTAACCACGACACTGCGGTGCACACGTTTCTTACTCGGATGACCATCATCCACTGCCAACCCCCCTCGAACACTTGTTCTGTTGTACATTTTGGAACCGCCGCTGTGCTCAGAAGGCTGGGGAAAAAAATTCAGACCCTTCTGGATGATCCAATGAAAATATGGTTTATTCGAGATGCGAAGCGAGTACGATACATACAACTGAGAGGGTGGCTGTCTGAGCTAAGGAGAGATGCTACCGCGAAGAGTGTATCAAAGGAAATTTGAGAAATATCAGGCCAGGAGCCCTAAGTATCGAATCTGTTCTATCTAATGAAACTAATCGTCAGTGGCTGTGCCGAGTCTGTTGTGTTCCTTACTTTGTTGAATTCTCTATATTTACATACAACAAGCAAACTATGTACTAAGACGTACGGGTCGTGTGAGACGACCAATCTACGTGTATGATCTATCTGTAGTGTATAGGGACTAAATGAGTCTAATTGTCCGAGGCGTGTACAGCTGTAAAGTTCAAGTTATAGTGTAGGTGGTTATTTTCGGTCATCGAGAGATGTAGGCGACGGCTGCATGCTGTGTTGCTTCTCGTGTCTCTACACGCCTCGTCTCGCTCAACCATCGTACGCGCATACACACTTCAAAGACGAAATATCCTGACTCTGATTTCTAGGGAACGAAGGTTTCAAATAAGTTCCGCGTCTAACTTGGGGAAACTAATACACACCTGCTCTCCGATATGCTTGAGCCTCAGCGCTGCCGCCAACGTCCTTACACTCGTGAACGCCTGAAGTTCAAATCCCATACGTACATACAAGCGACTGGTTTCCGAAATCCTACAACATGCGACACGGTTGCACGCTTGAGCACGAATTGCACGAGATCGCGTCGTCCCTCTCTCGTTGCATATTCAAGCGGTGTGCATTTGACTTCGTCGCTGGATCCAGCTTCGACGGTTCTACGCTCAAGCAGCAGCTTCATAACATCAAGGTGGCCATCCTCGGCTGCGAGAGAAAGGGGTGTACGCCCGTCGTTGTCCTTTGAGTCTACGTCAACATCTGCGCGCTCGAGCAGCTGCTTCACAACACTATCACGACCATATTTGGATGCAAACGCGAGGGGTGTACGACCGTCTTTGTCCTTCGAATCTGCTTTAACATCTGGACGCTCGAGCAGCAGCTTCACCACAGAATGACGGCCGTTTTCGGCCGCTAAAGAGAGTGGTGTACGACCTTCCTTATCCTCCGAATCTGCTTCGATACCCACATATTCAAGCAGCGCCTTCACGACAGACTTCAGTCCTTTTCCTGCTGCATAACCCAACGGCGACCGACCACGACGATTTTGTTTATAATGGACTGAGACTTCAGGACGCTGAAGCAGTAGGTGTGCGATTGACTCCCTTCCATTTGCAAGAGCAAACATCAGTGGTGTTCGACCAACATTGTCTCTCGCATCTGCTTGAATATCTGGACGCTCAAGCAGAAGCTTTACACTAGCTTCGTCTCCATGAATAGCTGCTTCACAGAGTGGTGTCCGACCGCGTTTGATGTCTCTTGGATTGGTCTCAATGTCAGGGCGCTTAAGCAGCAGCTCCACCACAGATCCCTTTCCGTTTGCAGCAGCCAAGGCAAGTGGTGTGTAACCTAACTTGTCTCTCGAATTCGCTTTGACATCTGGACGGTGAAGCAGAAATTGCACAACAGCGTCGTGTCCTTTTATAGCAGCATGAGAAAGTGATGTTCGGCCTTTGTCATCTGTTGAATCAGCCTCTACCTCTGCACGCTCGAGCAGTAGGCGCATAATAGATATTTCTCCTTTTGCAGCAGCTAAAATGAGTGGTGTGTAACCAAACTTATCTCTCGAATTCGCTTTGACATCTGAACGTTGAAGCAAAAACCGCACATCACTGTAATGTCCTTGTATAGCAGCAAGGGAGAGGGGTGTTCGACCATCATTGTCTCTTGCATCAGCTTCAATTTCTGGATGGTCAAGCAGTAGCTCCACAACAGGCTTTGCTGTAATTGCTTCGAAGGGGTTGAATATCGGCCTTGAAGCATACCACGGTATTGCTGCGTAACCAAATGATGTATACCCGGCTGCGTAACCCAGTGGTGTGAGACCTCTGGCATTTGACCTAGAGTTGACTGAGACCTCTGGACGCTCAAGCAGTAGTTTCATCACCAAATCACAGTGATTTTGCGATGCGAAAGAGAGAGGTGTCCGACCATCTTCATCCTTCGAGTCTGCTTCCACGTCCGCACGCTCAAGCAGCAGTTTCACCACAGAATCACGGCCATTTTGCGATGCGAAAGAAAGAGGTGTCCGACCATGTTTATCCTTCAAGTCTGCTTCCACGTCTGCACGCTCAAGCAGCAGTTTCACCACCGAACCACGGTCCTTTTCCGATGCGAAAGAGAGAGGCGTCCGACCATATTTATCCTTCAAGTCTGCTTCTACATCTGCACGCTCAAGCAATAGTTTCACCACCGAATCATGCCCATTTTCTGATGCAAAAGAGAGAGGTGTCCGACCATGTTTATCCTTTGAGTCTGCTTCCATGTATGCACGCTCAAGCAGCAATTTCGTCACCGAATGATGGCCATTTTCTGATGCGAAAGAGAGAGGTGTCCGACCATATTTATCCTTCGAGTCTGCTTCCACATCTGCACGCTCAAGCAGCAGTTTCACCACTGAACCACGATCCTTTTCTGATGCGAAGGAGAGAGGTGTCCGACCATCTTTATCCTTTGAGTCTGCTTCCACATCTGCACGTTCAAGCAGCAGTTTCACCACCGAATCACAACCATTTTCCGATGCGAAAGAGAGAGGTGTCCGACCATCTTCATCCATTGAGTTCGCTTGCATGTATGCACACTCAAGCAGCAGTTTCACCACTGAATCATGGCTATTTTTCAATGCAAAAGAGAGAGGTGTCCGATTATATTTATCCTTCGAGTCCGCTTCCACATCTGCACGCTCAAGCAGCAGTTTCACCACCGAATCACAGCTATTTTCTGATGCAAAAGAGAGAGGTGTCCGACCATCTTTATCCTTCGAGTCTACTTCCACATCTGCACGCTCAAGCAGCAGTTTCACCACCGAATCACAGCTATTTTCTGATGCAAAAGAGAGAGGTGTCCGACCAT
>JASFDF010000070.1:51317-85593 GCA_036937115.1 Nidularia sp. FH-822889
CATCTGCACGCTCAAGCAGCAGTTTCACCACCGAATCACAGCTATTTTCTGATGCAAAAGAGAGAGGTGTCCGACCATATTTATCCTTCGAGTCTGCTTCCACGTCTGCACTCTCAAGCAGCAGTTTCACTACCGAATTATGGCTATTTTGCGATGCGAAAGAGAGAGGTGTCCGACCGTATTTATCTTTCGAGTCTGCTTCCACATCTACATGCTCAAGCAGCAGTTTCACCACCCAATCACAGCCATTTTGCGATGCGAAAGAGAGGGGTGTCCAACCATCTTCATCCTTCGAGTCTGCTTCCACATCTGCACGCTCAAGCAGCAGTTTCACCACTGAACCACGGCCCTTTTCCGATGCGAAAGAGAGAGGTGTCCGACCATATTTATCCTTCGAGTCTGCTTCCATGTCGGCACGCTCAAGCAGCAATTTTATCGCTGAATCACGGCCCTTTTCCGATGCAAAAGAGAGAGGTGTCCGGCCATCTTTATCCTTCGAATCTGCATCTACATCTGCATGCTCCAGCAGCAGTCCAACCACCGAATCATGGCCCTTTTCTGATGCGAAAGAGAGAGGTGTCCGACTATGTTCATCCTTCGAGTCTGCTTCCACGTCTGCACGTTCAAGCAGCAGTTTCACCACCGAACCATGGTTCTTTTCTGATGCAAAAGAGAGAGGCGTCCGACCATATTTATCCTTCGAGTCTGCTTTCACATCTGCACGATCAAGCAGCAGTTTCACCACAGAATCACGGCCATTTTTTGATGCAAAAGAGAGAGGTGTCTGACCATATTTATCCTTCGAGTCTGCTTCCACATCTGCACTCTCAAGCAGCAGTTTCACCACTGAGTCATGGCCCTTTTCCGATGCGAAAGAGAGAGGTACCCGACCATCTTTATCCTTCGAGTCTGCTTTCACATCTGCACGCTCAAGTAGCAGTTTTACCACCGAATCACGGCCATTTTTTGATGCGAAAGAGAGAGGTGTCCGACCGTATTTATCCCTCGAGTCTGCTTCCACGTCTACATGCTCAAGCAGCAGTTTCACCACCGAATCACAGCCATCTTTTGATGCAAAAGAGAGAGGTGTCCGACCATATATATCCTTCGAGTCTGCTTCCACGTCTGCACACTTAAGCAGCAGTTTCACCACCGAATTATGGCCATTTTCTGATGCAAATGAGAGAGGTGTCCGACCATATTTATCCTTGGAGTCTACTTCCACGTCTGCACGCTCGAGCAGCAGTTTCACCACCAAATCATGGCCATTTTTTGATGCAAAAGAGAGAGGTGTCCGACCATATTCACCCTTCAAATATGCTTCTACATCTGCACCCTCAAGCAACAATTTCACCACCAAATCATGGCCATTTGCCGATGCAAAAGAGAGAGGCGTCCGACCATATTCATCCTTCGAGTCTGCTTCTATGTCTGTATGCTCAAGCAGCAGTTTCACCACCGAATCGTGACCATTTCTGGAAGCAAAAAATATTGGTGTTCCCCCATTCTCATCTCTCGAGTTTGTGTTAATGTCTCCAAAGTCTAAGAGCATCTTCACAATTGGTTGACAACCATGTTCTGCAGCCAGTGACAACGGCGTTCTTTTGGTTTTTTCGGTTTGCAAATCATGTAGGTGTGGCAATAGTCCAAGCATTTTCTGGAATAATTTGTTGCATTGCGTCATTGCCAAAATGTGGATAATGCTTCCATATACAACTTTTTCGCTGGTCCAAGATCGATATGACTTGAAAGACATGCAACTTGCTACGTGTGCATTCCTGTGCAAATTGAGAGAAATTAAAGCATCTTCACAAACATCATCCTCTATATCACCAAGATATTCAGGCCAATTACATGCTGCATGCTGCACAAAACTCCAGTTTCTTAGCTTAGCTGAAAAACTGATGTTGTTCATCTCCGAAATATCTTGGTCGAAGACATCTAGAGACAAATATCTAAGACAGGTGCGGGCCATATCAAGTTCTGCAATAGGAAGTGAGGATTTAATTGTTGGGTCGGAAAAGAATTCTTGAGCAGTGTAGTCTGAAAGCAACATTTATCAATCATACTTGCCCATGGACAAGTAGTTGTAGACTTACGGATGAATTTAACGAATTGTAAACCTTCTTCGACAATAACCAAACCAGCACAGACAGATGTCAATACACTTTCTTCATGGATGTCAAGCTCATTCAATTCCTTCATATCTGGTTTAACAGCAAGTGCATGTTGGAGTTCCTTCACTCTAAGACTTCCTCGTGAACGTGTTAACCACGACAGGAGATGGAGTGCAAGTTCGCAGCGCCAAGGGTCCTGTTCTTTGATACGGTCCAGAGCCTGTTGGTAGGCTGGGTCAATATCTTCTGAGAGGTGCTCAAGAGCCTCTGCGACATATCTCGGCAGAGCAAGCCTGGAAAGAGAATTTATGTGCAGTTCTGCAAGCAAAAACCTTAGAGATACCCATTAATTTAAACTTTAATAGTTTTAAATACATTCACGACTCACCGAGTACCGGAAATATTTGACACCTTCTCCTTTACCTTCGTAGGTAGATCTCCCTTGAGTCTACGTCGGAAGTTTGAATCTTTCTCGATTCGCTCTTCGATGTATCGTTGTGTATCTGAGACAGTAGCTTGCACTTCCACTCGATGTGCTTTATATTGTGTAATAAATATAGTTTCGATATTTCCGATAATGCGTGATGTAACCATTAGCTTGACATATTTCCCTAAGTGTAAGATGAAGTCCAGCAATTTCGTAATTTCGTCATCGTTCATTTCTGACTGGAATTCATCTAAAGCATCAAGAATAACACTGATTGGGCCGGCGAACTGTAACCCTGTGGTTAAAGTGGACTTCACCTCTTCGATGGACAGTGTTTTAGGTGGGTGGCGACCTTGAATGTCTTCCAGGCCTGTGAATAGCTGGGGCTTAAGCTCGTAAAATTGCCTGAGAAGGCTCCGAATAATATCGTCAGATTTAACGTTTTCTTGATTCTTGTAATCAAAGTATATGACGGCCACAAGAGACTTTTTGACAACATGCTGAAGATAGTCACAAACGAATGATCTTTGTTTTGAGTTAAGATCATCCACCACAGTCGAGCTTAAATGAATGCTTACGCCATAATAGTCTTTCCAGCACCGGCTGGCATTTTCGTCTATCAGTTAAAATAAATGCAATAGAGAGGCTTCAATAACATACGTATTCCGGGGCACCAAAGAACTGCCTCGGCCTCAGCCTTAATCCATTTTCCGAATCCCTCAGACTGAAGGAACCATTCACAGGTATTCTTTGTGCGGTTTGCAAATGTCTGATGTTGGACAGAAACAAAGTCGAGTTTCGAGATCCATTTGGCGATTTCACGACGACGCTCTCCTATAATTTATGAAAAACATCAGCAAAACACTTATTAACTTTTCGTCACAAGGTAAAGCGTACGCTGCATAGCTGGATCTGGGACTGTATGACGGGATCAGCCACTAAACAAAGGCATACATTGCGAGGGACTCACAGTTGTATTGATCTCCTGATATGTTGGTGAAAGATCCACCATGAACGTTAGCGTTTCTTAAATCCATTAAGTTAGCTGGCGACGTGATGGTCGATGAGCGAACTACATAAAAATTAGTTTTGGGTAAGCGAGAATTCACCAATCAAATATACCATGAGTCATTATAGGAGAAGTAGTTGCAAAAGACGACTGGAAGGCGGCTTCAGATATTGTATGAGATTTATTTTCTTGCGTTATAAGCTATAACGAGGACAAAAATTACCAGAATCTCTCACAGCCTGGAATGAACCTGCTTTCCATCCCCGAATCAACGCAGCACGTAAGGTAGGATCGCTTATCAGGAGATGGGTGCAATAATCGATGCTGGTGCCATTATTGTCGACGCAGCGATCGATGATCATCTTGAGCAGAGAACTCTCTACCGATGACTTGAAAGAGTCAGCTCGTAGTCCACTATAGTCCGCATATGGATACTCCTTGATTATTAACTTGTCGATATCCGCATTCTCCATAATGACTGTTCCAAGGTTAGTCAGAGGTCGATTAGTAGTCGCCACGGCCAGTGAGGTGGGAGGTCAAGGTGATATCGATGGTGAAGCGCTCGAAGCTGTTGGCTCTCTCACCATCCACAGCATCTAATACTGGCTGTGTCAATGACAAAACTTCTTGTTCCCTGCGGTAAATATAAGTCACCGAGAAGAGCATTGAAGAGCGTCTGTTCTATTCGGTAATCTGCACCCGTTCGTTCGGCGGAGGAGCCACCGAGATACAAGACGCGGAGGGGGGGAGGGAGTACAGTTGTGCAGTTACAAGTTTCTGGTGTCGAGGTGAGGTAAAATAGGGTCAAGATTCGACAAGATTCAAGGACGGCGGTTGTGCTGCGTTGAAGTGTGGCGAGCAGAGGATAATTCGCCCCACACTCGTATGAAGTACTCTCTGCAACAAAGACCAAAAAATAATATATAATAAAAAGAGATATCCCATTAGCACGCGAACGAAGGAGGCAAGAAGAGAACATAATAGTATCAGTAATATATACAGATTAAGCGTCTTCAGCCAGTAATTGACACAGGTACGGGGTTTAGAGCACGGATCAGCCATCTTCCTCTATCGTCGCCGCTGCTACTGTGGTTCTTCAGGGAATCCTTGTGCAGCGCCTCCGCCTCCGTTGTGGGGACCGGCGTACGCGCGTCGTGTTTCTTCGCTTTGATTATGTCAGTGGTGGGGACGACGTATGTGGAAGCGATGCCAGATGCCTGCAGAGAAGATTTAATCGTGAGCAGATGTCGCAGTGAAAAAGAGTGAAAGAGAGGAAACCCACCTCATCCCGGAATGGCGTGAACTTCGGTGTAGCAGGCACGGCGGCAGCCTCTCCGCTATCAACAAAAACTGCAAACCCGTCCTTTGCCGGTGTTCTCGGCACCGCTTCCTCTTTCCCTTTCTTCCCCGTAGACATACTCGCAAGCAGCGACACCGGCGGCGGGGGCATCTCGCCCGTCCCCGGCTCCGGATCGCGGTAAATCGCGATCTTCGATGCCCCCGACGAAGAATCGGACGCAACGCGCTTAGATTTCCCCGCCTGCCGTATCGTGCTCCCCACGAGCTTCTTCGTCTCGGGCTAGTTCAAGCGTGTCTTGCGCGTGCTGAGGTCCGTCCATGTATTGCTGTGCGTGCGTCTGACTGGGAGGAGCCGGAGAGGTCGACAAAAACCTGCAGGCGGGTGTTGAAGCCGGAGGAGGGGGGCCGAGAGAAAGAAGAAGAGGAGGGGAGCCGGGAGGTGAATATGGATGTGGAGGTGAGGGCGGTGCGTGCGGTCTGGGTGGTGGTAGTAGCAAGAGCGGGAGGAAGGAACATACTGGCATCATGCGTTTTTGGAAGTCGTTGTACCAGTTTTCGAGGTGGTCGAGCGGGGTGGCGCAGCGTGCGATGCCGAGGGAGTAGGCGTCGTCTGCCTCTTTCAGCCTAAGGGACATACAAATACGAATTAGCTTCCCATTAAGAACGAGAACATGAAAGGAGCAAACCCACCTCCCACTCCAGTGGCCATTGTTTAGCTAGAACAGGGTGAAAATTCAGTTGCTGAGTAAGGCGGCCCGGAGGTATCGGAGGTGAGTTGCAAGGCAAAAGAAGTGGTGAAAGACGAAGTTGAGAATGTTTGCGTTTGAGTTGACGCGTTGGTTCCACTATCATGTGATCGTCTTCCCGCCTGTATTTAGACGCAACGCTCTTGCCTGCGATGTCGAAATTAAAATCACCTTTTCATGTTCAGGAAACGCTCAAAAAATGATCCAGTATCAAGGAATTCAAGACAGCTTTCCTTATTTGAAGTGTACAAAGTCAGTCGCAATAGTACAGATAGCGTCATTTCATAAAATACCAATGAGTAATTAGGAGGTCATTGTTCATGGCATGTAACGGAAGGCAGGCGCCTAGAATTATCAAGAAACTGGATGAGGAGAATATCTTCCGCAGAAAAAAAAAAAAGACCTTATCCGCCAGTTCCCTAGTATCATGGCGGGGGGAGATGGCCTCAGTCCTCTCCTCATCGTGTCCCTGCGGAAATATGGTGCTGTCCGCCAGTCGCCTCAATGGAGAAAGTGCTATCCGAATTACCTAAGCACAATCATGCATCGATGCTTCAAACAACTTCAGTCGCGTCCACGGCCCCCGCCCACTGTGCGACACGGACCCAAATGTCACCGCCGTTTACTTCCACATAGGCTATACATTCACGGATGCTATTCTCTATAGTACACGCTATGCTATTCGAGCTTTCTCGTGGTGCGGCATAGCCTTGTCCTGGTATCCAGACTGCTATCTTTCTCGTTCTGTCACTTCAACGCCTCCGTGACAGCGACACGGGCACTCACAATACGACGAGCCCTACCCCGCACATCAGCCACTACCCCACTCAAGCACAACAAAGAACTCACCACCGCCCAGTCCTCTTCCGGAACCCAGGAACCGCACCCCTGACCTTCCTCCTCCCCGTCTTGTCCTTCCACCCCTCCTTCGCTGCCTTTCTGCTCCTCCGCCTGACCTTGCTCAGCCTAACCTACAACAAAAAATAAAAAACAAAAAATAAACTTAATCCCATCGGACCTGTTCTGAGAAATGCACTGTTACACCTCCTGCATCCCCAGACACGCGCGAGACCCTCGTACTCGTACTCGTGGCTCTCCACCTCCATCCCATGCGCGTGCACGGGCAGAGGGAGCGCTGCGTTCCACATCTGCGCGCCGGTGCTGTAGAGCGCGACGGCTGAACCTTTTACGGGTAGTGCGCTGGCGGGGGGTGGCAAGGAGCGCGAGGAAGGCAAGGAGGACGAGGAGCAGGGAGAAGGCAAAAGACGATGATAGCGACGACGGCATGATGTTGGCGGCCTTCGAGCTCTCTCGAGTCTCTTCGAAACTAAACAAACGGACGAGGACGGACCACCTCCCACCCTCATCCGCGGCCGTCTCCCTCTTATAAATCACCCCCTCCTGTTCCAGAATCCAGGAACACTTTTCCTCTTCGTTCACTTTCCTATTCCCAGTCAGTCCCGGAGCCAGCATTGAAAGTCAAAATTCAAATCACCCATCCGAACATTCGAATTGGAATCGGCGAATCACCTGGCGGGGAGGGGGGTCGGGTTCTCGAGCCAGGCAGGCAAATTACCCCATATCCGCTGCTGGCTGCATCTGGTCGATACCCAACCCGGACGTGTGTTTCCCAACAAGTAGGGTCGACTCCACAACAAAGCGTCTCTGCAGCCCAAATTAGAAGCTAAGCTCCTCCTTCGGACAGAAGCCGAGTCTTTGTCGAACTGCTTAATTGCAATTTAATGCTAATCTTAAGTCTACGCAATAGGTAAGGTATCGATAAGGAGCTACAAGCCCTTTTCGAGTCCGCCGCAGGACTCACCACATCAGCGGGGCGGAGTATATGTACATGTTGGCATACACAAAACACGGCGTCCTTCCTTCCACCGTCCACAGCCGGCATCTTCTGACTGCTGCTGCTGCTGCTATTAGGGTTCACAATACCAACGAACCAGAAATAAAAGACAATCTGACAGTACGGGGAGCAAGTAATATGTAGGTGCGCATAGTTGCTTTTTATTCTTCTCTTTTTATTTCTCCTTTGCGTTTCGCGTTTTACTTTTCGCATTATTTCTTGCTTCTATATCTTCTGTTCTGCTGTACATTCACGCTCCTTCGCACTTCAGAACCTCTCACATCCCTTCTCATTATGTATATTCCTCAATATTAATAACGGGAGCTTGGCATTCGAAATTCGGTTAGATTGCCCCCTCCTCAGATTACGAGTATTTATGGGTTGAAACTTTGAACACCCAAACCACTGCGCAGTGTACACGCTCCTTACTCGGACGGTCATCACCCACCGCTAACCTCCCTCGAATACTTGTTCTGTCGTACATATTGGAATCGCCGCTGTGCTCAGAAGGCTGGGAAATAAAATTCAGATAATGCAATAGATACAGTCGATTCGAAATGCAGAGCGAGTACAATGCATACAAGTGAGAAGATGAGCTGAAGGGAGATGCTACCGCTAAGAGTGTATCAAAGGAAATTTAAGAAATATAAGGCTAAGCTAGGATTACCGAACCTGTTGCAAACTAATCATGAGTGGCTGTGCCGCGTCTGTTATGTTCTTTCTCGTGTCTCTACACGCCTCGTCTTGCTTAGCCATCGTCTGCGCATACACATGTCAAAGATGAAATATCCCGAGTCTGGTTCCTAGGGAACGAAAGTTTCAGATAAGTTCTACGTCTAACTTGGGGAAACTAATACACACTTGCTCTCCGCCGTGCTAGAGCCTCAGCGAGCACTGCCAACATCCCTACACCCGCCGACGCTTGATTGGCGGCTTGAAATATCGCGATGTGAAAGAGAGAGATGTCTGTCCATATTCATCCTTCGAGTCTGCTTCCACGTCTGCATGCTCAAGCGGCAGTTTCACCACTGGATCATAGCCAAATTGCAACGCGAAAGAGAGGTGTGCGACCATGTTTATCCTTCGAGTCTGCTTCCACGTCTGCACGCTCAAGCAGCAGTTTCACTACTAAATCATGGCCATTTCGCAATGCGAAACAGAGAGGTGTCTGACTATATTTATCCTTCGAGCCTGCTTCCACATCTGCACGCTCAAGCAGCAGTTTCACCACAGAATCATGGCCATTGCTCGATGTGGAAGAGAGAGGTGTCCGACCATCTTCATCCTTTGAGTCTGCCTCCACGTCTCCACGCTCGAGCAGAAGTCGCACCACCGAATCATGGCCACTTCCCGATGCAAAAGAGAGAGGTGTCCGACCATCTTTATCCTTTGAGTCCACTTCCATGTCCGCACGCTCAAGGAGCAGTTTCACCACAGAATCATGGCCATTGCCCGATGCGAAAGAGAGAGGTGTCCGACCATCTTCATCCTTTGAGTCTGCCTCCACGTCTCCACGCTCAAGCAGAAGTTGCACCACCGAATCATGGCCACTTCCCGATGCAAAAGAGAGAGGTGTCCGACCATATTTATCCTTTGAGTCCACTTCCACGTCTGCACGCTCAAGGAGCAGTTTCACCACCGAATCACAGCCATTTTCCGATGCTAAAGAGAGAGGTGTCCGACCATATTTATCCTTCAAGTCTGCTTCCACGTCTACACGCTCAAGCAGTAGTTTCATCACCGAATCACGGCCGTTTTTTGATGCGAAAGAGAGAGGTGTCCGACCATATTTATCCTTCGAGCCTGCTTCCACATCTACACGCTCAAGCAGCAGTTTCACCACTAAATCATGGCCATTTCCACAGGCAAAAAATAGTGGTGTTCCCCCATTCTCATCTCTCGAGTTTGTGTTAATGTCTCCAAAGTCTAAGAGCATCTTCACAATTGGTTGACAGCCATGTTCTGCAGCCAATGACAACGGTGTTCTTTTGGTTTTTTCGGTTTGTGAATCACGTAGGTGTGACAATAGTCCGAGCATTTTCTGGAATAGTTTGTTGCATTGCGTCGTTGCCAAAATGTGGATAATGTTTCCATATGCAACTTTTTCGCGGGACCAAGATCGATAGGACTTGAAAGACATGCAACTTGCTACATGTGCATTCCTGCGCAAATTGAGAGAAATTAAAGCATCCTCACAAACGTCATCCTCTATATCACCGAGATATTCAGGCCAATTACATGCTGCATGCTGTACAAAACTCCAGTTTTGCAGCTTTCCTGATACATCTAAGTTGTTCATCTCCGAAATGTCTTGGTCGAAGACATCTAGAGACAAATATTCAAGACAGATGCGGGCCATATCAAGTTCTACAATAGGGAGTGAAGATTTTACTGTCGAAAAGAATTCTTGAGCAGTGTAGTCTGAAAGTGGCGTTTACTAATTATCCCTATTCATGCATAAATGGTTGTATACTTACGAACGAATTTAACGATCCGTGAATATTCTTCGATAATCACTAAACCGGCACAGACAGACGTCAACATGCTTTCTTCGTGAATGTCAAACTCGTCTAATTCCTTCATATCGGGTTTAACAGCAAGCGCATGTTGGAGCTCTTCGACTCGAAGACTTCTTCGTGAATATGTTAGCCACGACAGGAGGTGGAGTGCAAGTTTGCAGCGCCAAGACTCCTGTTCGTTGATACGGTCCAGAGCCTGTTGATAGGCTGGGTCGATGTCTTCTGAGAGACGCTCAAGAGCGTTTGCGACATCTCTTGGGAGAGCAAGCCTAAAAAGAGAATTCATATGCAGCTCTGCAAGCAAAAACCTTAGAGATATCCATTAGCTCAAACTTTCGAACTTTTAAATAGATTCACGACTCACCGAGTACTGGAAACGTTTGACACCTTCTCCTTTACCTTCTTTAATAGATCTCCCTTGAGCCTACGTCGGAAGTTTGAATCTTTCTTGATTCGCTCTTCGATGTATCGTTGCGTATCTGAGACAGTAGCTTGAACTTCCACTCGATGCGCTTTATATCGTGCAGTAAATATGGTTTCAATGTTGCCAATAATGCGTGATGTAACCATTAGCTTGACATTTTTATCCCCTAACCGTAGGATGAAGTCAAGCAATTTGATAATTTCGTCATCGTTCATTTCTGACTGGAATTCATCTAAAGCATCAAGAATGACATCGATTGGGCCAGCCAACTGTAACCCTGTAGTTAAAGCCGACTTTGCATCTTCGATGGAAAGGGGTTTGGACGCGTTGTGACCGTGAATGTCTTCTAGGCCTGCGAATAGTTGAGGCTTAAGCTCGTAAAATTGCCTGAGAAGGCTCCAGATAATATCGTCAGATTTGACGTTCTCTTGATTCTTGTAGTCAAAGTATACAACGGCCACCAGAGATTTTTTGACGACATATAGGAGATGATTACAGACGAATGATCTTTGTTTCGAGTTAAGATCATCCGCCACAATCGAGTTTAAAGAAATACTTACGCCATAATAGTCTTTCCAACACCGGCTGATAGATTCGTCTATCAGCTGAAATATCTGCCATGGAGAGAGTTTCAATAACATACGTATTCCTGGGCACCAAAGAACTGCCTCAGCTTCAACCTCAATCCATTTCTTGAATCCTTCAGACTGAAGAAACCATTCACAGGTATTCTTTGTGCGGTTTGCGAATGTCTGATGTTGAACAGCGACAAAGTCGAGTTTCGAGATCCATTTGGCGATTTCACGACGACGCTCCCCTATCATTTATCAAAAACATCAGTAAAATACTTATTAACTGTTCATCACAAGGTAAAGCGTACGCTGCACAGCTGGATTTAGGACTGTATAGTGGGATCAGCTACTAAATGAAGACGTACATTGCAAGGGACTCACAGTTGTATTGATCTCCTAATATATTGGTGAAATTTCCACCGCGAACGCTGGCGTTTCTTAAATCCATTAAGTTAGCTGGCGACGTGACGGTCGACGAGCGAGCTACACGAAAATTAGATTCAGACAAGCGAGAATTCACCAATCAAATATACCATGAGTTATTATAGGAGAAGTAGTTGCAAAATACGACGGGAAGGCGGCTTTGGATATTATATGAGATTTATCTTCTGGAGTTATAGGCTATAGCGAGGACAAAAATTACCTGAATCTCTCACAGCCCGGAATGAACCTACTTCCCATCCCTGAATCAACGTGGCACGCAAGGTAGGATCGCTCATCAGGAGATGGGTGCAATAATCGATGCTGGTGCTATTACTGTCGACGCAGCAATCGATGATCATCTTGAGCACAGTACTCTCCACCGGCGACTTGAAAGAGTCAGCCCGTAGTCCACTATAGTCTGCATATGGATACTCCTTGATTATTAACTTGTCGATATCCACATTCTCCATTATGACTGTTCCAAGGTTAGTTAGAGGTCGATTAGTACTCGCTATGGCCAGTGAGGTAGGAGGTCAAGGCAATATCGATGGTAAAGCGCTCGAAGCTGTTGACTCTCTTGCCATTGACAGCGTCTAATACTGGCATGTGTCATTGACGAAACTTCCTGTTCCTGCAAGGGGTAAATACAAGTCACTAATACTTAATATTGAAGAGCGTCTGTTCTATTCGGCAGCCTCCACCCGTTCGTTCGGCGGATGAGCCACCGAGATATAAGACGCAGTGGGGGGGAGGGGAGTGCAGTTGTGCAGTTAAAAGTTTCTAGTGTCAGGGTGAGATAAAATTGGGTCATGATTCAAGGATGGTGGTTGTGCTGCGTTGAAGTGTGGCGAGCAGAGGATAACTCCACACTCGTACGAGTACCTTCTGCAATCAAATCATATATAATAAAAAGAGATACCTCATCAGTATGCGAACAAAGGAGGCAAGAAGAGAACATAATAATATGAGTAATATATACAGATTAAGCGTCTTCAGCCAATAATCGATACAGGTATGGCGTTTAAGGCACGGATCAGCCATCTTCCTCCATCGTCGCCGCCGCTACACCATAGTTCTTCAGGGGATCCTTGCGCAGCGCCTCCACTTCTGTCGTGGGGACCGGTGTACGTGCGTCGTGTTTCTTCACTTTGATTATGTCAGTGGTGGGGATGACGCGCGTGGAAGCGATACCGGATGCCTGCAGAGAAGATTTAAACGTGAGCAGGTGTCGCAGTGGAAAAGAGTGAAAGAGAGGAAACCCACCTCATCCCGGAACGGCGTGAACTTCGGTGTAGCAGGCACGGCGGCAGCCTCTCCGTTATCAACAAAAACTGCAAACCCGCCCTTCGCCGGTGTCCTCCACACCGCCTCCTTCTTCACCGCAGATCCACTTGCAGGCAGCAGCACCGGCGGTGGGGGCATCTCGCCCGTCTCCGGCTCCGGATCGCGGTAAATCGCAATCTTCGACGACCCCAACGAAGAACCGGACGCGATGCGTTTAGATTTCCCAGCCTGCCGTATCGTGCTCCCTACGAGCTTCTTCGTCTCGGGAACATTCTCCTTCACGCGTGTCTTGCGCGCGCCGAGGTCCGTCCATGTGTTGCTGGGCACCGCGTCTGACACGGAGGAGCCGGAGGGGTCGACGAAGACCTGCAGGCGAGTGTTGGAGCCGGAGGAGGGGATCCGGGAGGAAGAGGAAGAAGGGGGAAGCCGGGAGGTAGAGGTGGGTGCAGAGGCGAGGGCGGTGCGTGCGGCCTGGGTGGTGGTAGAAGCAGGAGCGGGAGGAAGGAACATACTGGACATCATGCGTTTTTGAAAGTCGTTGTACCGATTTTCGAGGTGGTCGAGCGGCGCAGCACGGCGTGCGATGCCGAGGGAGTAGGCGTCGTCTGCCTCTTTCCGCCTAAGCGACACACAGATATGGATTAATTTCCTATTATGAACGAGAACATGAAAAGGAGCAACCTCACCTCCCATCGCGCTCCAACACAGCCGCATACTCCTCATATAGCAACGCATGCCCCGCCCCAATATCATTTGCAATCAAAAACTTATAAATGACCGTCGGCTTCTCCACATAGCTTGCATAAAGCAGCCACAGCTTCAGGTACTTCAAATCTGCCCGCCACATCCCGCCTCGATTGTCCTTCAGCACGCGTGTCGCCTCTTCTAATAGCTCTAATAACCCAGACTCGGCACTGTGCCCCTGGGGGTAGTTTTCCACGGTCCAGTTGACAAGGCGGCAATAGGCTTCGAGGGGGTCCCCGTCCTCCTCATCGTCCAGTGCTAGCTCGACGTTGATCCGCAGCCGGTTTCGGGTGGCAGAGAGTTTGACTTCGCGATGGGCGTGCGGAGTGGAGAGAATGGCAGAGAGGGCGGTGACACGCCGCCCGGTGCCGAGGGGTTGGATGTTCTCTTTGGCTGCTTCGAGTACGTCGCAGTCGACGATTTGGGATGGGGAGTCTTGGAAGACGTCATTCTCTTCAATGGCCATTTTTAGCTAGAACGGGGTGAAATTTCAGTTGATGGGTAAGGTGGCCTGGAGATATCAGAGGTGAGTTGCAGAGCGGAAGAAGTGAAAGCGAATATTTGCCATTTGAGTCGACGCGTTGGTTCAATTGTCATGTGATCGCCTTTGTTGTCTATATTTAGACGCGACGCTCTCGCCAAACACATCGCTGTGATGTCGAAATTTAAATTACCTTTTCTTCAGGAAACGCTCAAAAAATATTCCAGTACAGAGGCATTCAAGATAGCTTCCGTTATTTTAAATTACACAAAGTCAGTCGCAATATACAGTACAGATAGCATCATTTCATAAAATATCAACGAGCGATTGGGAAGTCATTGTTCATGGCATGTAACGGAAATCAGGCGCCTGGAATTATCAAGAAACTAAATGAGGAGAATATCATCCGCAGAAAAAAAATATTGACCTTGTCCGCTAGTTCCCTGGTATCGACCTTGGCATCAGCCTTGGGTCTGCCGTACACCTTATTTCTACGGGCGTTCTCCATGCGATATGATATCGTAAGTATAATAGCACAGACAGCGGCGAGTAATTCGAGAGCGCAAGAGACTGTTTAAAGGCAATCGATCAGAAAATAAGTTCATGACAACCTTAACATGTACTCACTAGCAAATCCTTTACTATAAAAAAATACGGAATTTAAGATTTTCTTTCCGAGTTAGTTTGCGTGTTACTCACATATAACGTGGCCCATCCGTCTTCGGGAAGATGTGGGATCCGAGAACACTGCCACATTGACCAATGGCCATAAACATGGGAATGCCCGTGGCCTTTTTAGTCTCGGAACCGAGATTATGGGCAACTGGTGTACACAGAAGGCACGGTGAGAATTAGGAAGGTACACAGTAACCGATACCGACTTACACCAAGCGATAATTATTCCGATTGTTGTGTATGTTCCGCTTGTGATACAGAAGGTCGCGAAGTATCGGACGTGGTTATTGTTGGGTACCGTAAGTAGAAGCCTTAATAGGTAAGAAGCCGCTCAGTGAGATGGTAGATCTTTTTAGCGAGTTGATGCTCACAGGTAACCAATTCCTCCGATGAAGCTGGCAATAGCCATGAAGATTCCTCGGCTTTGTAGTCGATCCGAAGCCAAGGAGAAGGACGTTAGAACAACGGCGGCTACAGCGTAAGGTGGCACAGTGAGCAGTTGAGCCAGAGCATTGGCTGGCAAGTATTATGTCAAAACATTGAACCAAACAAAATTCACATTTGAAGCTCACTGTATCCGAAGGTCGTAATGATCGTTGGCAAGAAAGCAGAAATAGAAGCGAGGGCGCAGTTCAAGCCGAAATAAATCACTCCGCCAACATAAATCTATTTCAATAGCTTTAGAATGAAACGCATCTGCATGCAAATAAGTGACTTACTCTCCAATCGCGGAAAGCCAAAAATATGTGATCTACATCTCGTCAGTCATTACAGGAGCATGAATGTGTAAAATCACGGACTTTTATTTACAACGGCGCCTGTATCTCCACTTGTCGCCCTATTCATTCTGCTGATGGCTATCGCACGCTCCCGCTCATTAAAAAAGCTAGTTGATTCTGGACGATTAGGAAGGAAGAACAATGTCGCGACTCCGAGGATTATAGGAGGAATTCCCTATAAATTAATGCCGAGACCATAAATGATTATCTTCTATCTTAGTTTGGACAATTTCTCACCTCGATAATGAACAGAAGTCTCCAGTTTGATACCGCCGCATGAGCATGCTGGATTCCAAACGCAATGAGGCCGCCAAATGCTCCAGCCACAGCAGCGAAGCCGAACCAGTAAGCCATCTGCGGCAAGTCATACACAAGTTAGAACGGAACGAGAAATGATGAAAAGAATGGAGGCTAACCCGGAGCCCCATTTCCGCTTTGGTGTAGAAGAAGGCTACCCAATGAGTGGTTAGAGGTGTTCCAGAAGTAAATTATAAGAAACCTACAGAAATAGAGAGGAATTGCAGGTCCGAATCCTGCTTCGAATACACCCAGGGATACTCTTGCAACTATTAGCCCACCGAAACTGAATCCCGCAGACTTTACAGTATGATGAGAACATGTCTATAAATAGACCGACAGATGCTTACCATCAACGTAGAGGAAAGACCCCAGCCGACAGCTGCGACGAACATCCATACACGTGGAGGGAACAGTTTGGAGATGATTGTTGCAGGGATTTGACATAAAATCTACGAAATATCATGAGCGTAAGTATCCTCCGGTCATTAGGCACTCACATATGAGAAGAAAAAGGCGGAGTTGACCCAGTCGAAGAGCTTTCCAGTCGGATCTCCACCGAGGACGTCAGCGGGCAGTCCTTGCAGACGCGCATTCCCCAAGTTTGAGCGGTCAAGGTCTGCAATGGGAGATGTGTGTCAGATGAAACTCCAGCGTCCGACTTAGAATAGAATACGAACATGCAAATAGGTAGAGAAGGCATGCGATAGGGAGGATTCGCTTATCCAGTTTGCGCACTAGCCTCTTCTCTTCGAGAGACTGTTCTTCGACAACTGGGTGGTGCCCCGCTTCAGAATCTGAGGTCGCATTCTCTATCTTTTCGTCGTAGCCTTTGGTCAGTGCGAGGTCTTTCGTTTCAGAGGCCATGACGAGGTGAAGAAAAGAAGAAGAGGATGCACGGGAAGCGAATTTGCCCGGGGTGACAAGTGGAACTTGATCCTCTTATTTATCTCTTCGGCTGTAACGTCATCCCACTCACCAGGGTATACACAAATTCCTCTTCTTTCGCCCCAAAGAGAAAGTCAGAGGCTGCCCTTGTGATCATGTATGATCTGGGAGATCAAAGGCGAGATTGCATATGGCTGCAGTAATGAATGCAGGGAAACAACCGCGAAATAGACGCCAGGGGCGCAAGAAGCTCCATCCAAGTATTTTAAGACATGCATGCATGGTTTTGAGTGCTTCGGCCGATGGTAACTGGCTGAAGCGTTGATAGTTTGTCTTTATTAGGATCCAGAGGTTTGTTTTTCTCAGAGGCATCGAGCTTGAAGGATGCCACCAGATGGGCCTCCGACAGAAGTTCCTGCAAACCTGTCTGGCTACACATGCCAGCGCCGAATCAGCAAATATCTAGAGCCTCGGGAGAACGTGGCTGCCGTATAGGAGATGCCGCGATACCGAGCCCGACCTTTCCGCGAGAGACTTCTGAAATTCCCGGTCGAGAGGAATGCAGCCACGAAGCTAATGGAAGGATGCAAAGAGAGTAGAGCAGAAGTTGAAAGGCAGTCTTGGCACTTCGGCAGTGTGCTACAGACAATCGGTGAAGTACATTTGCCATCGGGATCTCGGAGACTCGGCCCGTGGTTGCTGCTGTTGTAATGGTGAACTTCGTCGCGAAGCAGCGTCGCGCTCTGAAGTGCATTCTCGAAGCTCTTGCTCGAGGAAAAACTCGCTCCACTCTCTAATAAAACATTCCCTCAATGTATACTTTGTGACGTGTCTAAGTGTCTCATGGACAGTTTCTCCTACTGGCACTAAAGGCACCGCGGCCTCTGGACACTTTAGAGCTGAGATGCTACGCGTTGGGCTAGCATCGGCCGTAATGCTTGGATGTATGCATACTGTAAAAAAACGGCGTACTAAAACGGGAGAGGAAAGGCTAGCTAGTGTGGGGAACTAGTGACTATAAATGGTACCCGCGCTCCATGAGCGCGTCTGTCATGACGAACTCGCCGATGGATTAAGATGGCGCAGCACAGCAAAATGCTGCAAAATGATAATATATCATAGCGCTGCGATTGGGAATAATTCAGGACTTATCATCATCTGACGTTATGGCCGAAGGAAATTAGATAAACAACGACCATAAAAAAGGCGTTTCCACTTCAAAGATGATCTGGCTTTGCAGCGGCGGACTGTGGCGATCAGAGTACTGGGGTGTAAGTGTTCAGAATAGGTTTAGAACCACATCGGCCGAATTATATAGAGACACAGGACACATTTTAACTGCTAGATACTGCCGCGAGTCAAGTCATTTTGAAGTCAGATTCTGGTCAGGTCGTATCCTGTCGTATCGCAAAATGCGGTTGCAAGGCGGGGATCAAAGAAGTATTTCCGAAACATGTCATAGTCGTGAGAGGTGTACGGCATAAACACGCTGGAGTTCCACACTTCCACATCGAATGCAGCGAACGTAGAAATTCGTGGTGCTCCAACACTGATCATATTCAAGTCCGATTTTCTTGGCCAAGGAGTTGAACGAGGCACATTCGGGCGGTGGTCGGGAGGAGATAAAGCAATACATAGCAGATGAGGATCTGCCGTGCCTCTTACGCTTCAAGATAGCTCCAGCCTCGTCCTATTAAAACATATTGAGCCTATAGAGCATTCGAGTGGCACTGTATAGGTTCTGCAGGACCCAAAGGGGATAATTATCGGCCGTTGAAGAATATACCCTTAGATGAGTTGTCCAAGATGAGTACCCCGCATTTACTGTATGCTTGTACACCCTGGAGTCCACGGTGACACCCCGCGATCTGTATCACCTCGAGTACCGGGGTAGGACAACATTTGAGCTGGTCAGTTGCACTCCAAAACCCCATATCGGAAACACCAAGGTATTTTCAGAGGGAGAAGTAGTTGTTCTGCAGTTGCTACGTCCACGATCCTTCCGTGGGACTCGGTATAGACACACAGTGGGCGGCACCACGGCGACACCAGTCAATCGAAGGAAGATTTACTCTAGGACTAGATAGTTATTTATAGTCCACTGGTGAGTGCTGAGCATTGCGTTCTTTTTTAAGCCATTGAGTGCGAAACGAAGCGCGCGTTGGGATATTATGTCGGTTCCTGAGAATATCAGAGGTAACACGGTAACGGAACGCGTCCAGGCCCCAGAGAAACGGTACAATTAATTCCGGTCTGCGGCTGGTTGTTGAGAAGCTGAGAAGGCAGACCTCGGACCATGCAGAGTCTAGAACCGATATATGGGTGCAGGGAACGACTCGTAGCAATGCTCACCTTTTAAAGTTGTTTCCAGTAGACGCTAAAGGATGGACGCTGGAATAGCATTGAAAGATACATGACAATGTATAAGCATCAAATCTTCACAGAAATGCTGGAATTGATCGCGGGGGCACTTAGACCATGTTCATATTTTTAGGAGCGAGCTTTTCGAAAAATAACATAGCATGAGAAAAGACAACCCGTCCGGCGGACTGGACAGCTTCGGAATCGATGTTCACTACAAGAGTTCTAACCGAGAGCGGCGAGATAGATAAACTACTCTTCACTTGATAACGGCCGATAATCCGATTGAAAAATCCCGGAGAGAAGACTGGAAATGAAGAGTTTTCCTCGGACTAGAAGCAAAGAGCTCTCGGGCAGAAAGTTTAGCGTTCATCCCAGGGAAGACAGATACCAGCCCTTGGTAAAATATGAACAGTGCTCGACAGATAACGAGTGAAAGCATGCCTGGAATGTTTCGGAACGGTTGCAAGTCTCTGTTCTTCCCCAGGTCTGCCGCCACGCTTTTCGAACAAAGGAGCTGTCTTTAGGGAACAGCAGAAATATCGTCCACAAGTTCAGGCCGTAGCCTGTAGGCTGTGAGTCGGCTTCGTTCCGAATAAATGCGCCTTTCCCAGTCGACGTGGGTAAGGTTTGCGACAGACATCGTGCCCGGGAAGTGTGGGCCAAGGATCCGAGCCCTAAAGGCCCCTGTCAAACAGTAACAGTATTCAAGGACATGCCGGGAGGATCTTTGGCAAGGCGACTTGATTTACTTTCTCCTCTCGAAGGTCAGAGTCGGTAAGTGAACGCCTATACAGTGATGGGATCTAGTGAAGGGATACCGATTGGCCTCCCAATTACGAAAGAAATGTGGATTCTGAGAATGGCAGCCTTGGACGTGTTGAAGAGCTATTGGTTACTAAAATCAGAGATGGTTCGAGAAGTTTAGAGGGTACGAGCTCAATTTTGTTTTGCTTACTATGTACTTATATCGTTGACATTCTTGTTGCATTCCTGAGCCGTTTGAAATACTATGTGGATCGAGAAGTTCAAATGATACGAGTTCAATAATATTTTGAATATCACTTACTGATTTATGGCCAGATTGTTAATAATACTATGTGATCCCAGAAGCTCAGATGGTACGAGCTCGATATTATTTTCAGATGCCACTTACCAACCAGACTGTTAATTATGGGCTCACTATTGGTATGCGACGAAGGTTAATAATATAAGCGCTGGGAGTATCTGGATTCCATTCTATAAACTATCGATATTCAACCACGGTTGAGGATTTACAAGGATCAAACTCGTGCTCACCGAGAATGTAACCCGACAACTACTGGGATGAGAGGTTGGATGTACTAGGGTTCTCCAAAAACAACCTTATCAAGCGTATAAGAGTAGGCCCAGTGCGATCTATCTGTCAGTACACCAGGAACATCAGTGGGGATTTGAGGGTCTCCGGTCAAGTGACGAGTTGAAGTCATTTTATAAGAGTCAGACGTCCGAGGACTTCGACAAGAGTGAGATCCGTCTGTGAGGCACGTCGTAGTTTGGATTCTCCAGTTGGGCTATCGAGCTTTCTGCAAAGATAACAAGGAGGAAAATCGGTTAGCTTTTGAAAAACATGTGGACACTTCAACCACGCCAAGCCCGCAGGTACGGATTTCACCTAGGAAGAAAATACCATTACCACATCGCAGTAGCCTGGTCGACATAAAACACAACAAAAGTTCCAATCCCGAGCTTCAGCTTGACAATGGGCTTTGCGGATGAACAGATGAATCCTGAGGTTACGGAGAAAACAAGCCGAGCCGTTTAGTACGGTTTCACGACAAAGTCCGAGCTGGGATTTGCGCGGCGCCAATAGCCTGACCAGTGGCCGGATCACCGTCTGCCGGCGCTTGAGACCGATGCGATCACGTGTGTGTAGTGGCGCCAAAAACATTTTAAAAAGTGAATGACCTGATTTCTTTCCAGCTCACGTCAACTTTAAAAGTCGGCCCATTCACTTTCGTTCCCACTCACCTCCGCCCTTCCTTACCTTCATCTCTCCCTATTTTGGTGAGTAGTGCTGCTATATTTTGTGTAGATTTGTGCCTGTGGGCGTCGACGACGTTCATGCTCGTGTAGTTGGGTCGGAAAAGTTCAGGAAATGTTGTAGTCTCTGCAGTATATTCGCATTTCAACTTGCTTCGTTTTAGGCTTATAAGCGCCGTTGGCTGACATCTGCAATTCTTACAGTAATGGCTTCCCAAACCGCCGCACTCAAGGATGGTCGTGTCGAACGCCGTGTCGAGAACTATACCAAGTTCTGGCATAGCGATCCTAACAAGGAGCAGGGCGAGGATAACGAAAATCGGTTGAACAGCTACACCGAGGTAGTCAACGGTATGTAGCGCCTCGTTTCATGCCCCCAGTTTTCTGGGATTGAATCCTTGTACCCCTAGGCTACTATGACGGTGCAACCGAGCTGTACGAATACGGCTGGGCCCAGTCCTTCCACTTTTCGCGTTTCTACAAGGGCGAGGCTTTCCTGGCTTCCCTCGCTCGCCACGAGCACTATCTCGCTGCCCAGATGAACCTCCGCCCCGGTATGCGCGTCCTCGACGTCGGCTGCGGTGTCGGTGGACCCGCACGCGAGATTGCCCAGTTCTCCGATGCTCACATAATCGGATTGAATAATAACGACTTCCAGATTCAGCGCGCCAGGAAGTATACGCAGAGGGCAGGCCTGGAGAACCAGGTTACGTTCGTGAAAGGTGACTTCATGAAGCTCTCAGAGCAGTTTGGTGAAGGTTACTTCGATGCTGGTACGTCATTCGCTATGCTAGGAGTGGAACGTATTTTTATTAACTTTTCATAGTTTACGCCATCGAGGCTACCGTTCACGCACCCACCTGGGAGGGCGTGTATGGAGAGATCTTTAAGGTTCTCAAGCCCGGAGGAGTGGTAAGTCTGCATCTTAATTTGTGAATGCATGTTATCTCACTGTTCTTCCACAGTTCGGTGTCTATGAATGGTGCATGACCGACGACTGGGACCCTTCAGTCCCTGAGCACAAGGCTCTTGCTCACCAAATCGAGCTGGGCAACGGTATCCCTGAGATGCGCCCTCTACGTCTTGCGCGCGAGGCCCTCAAGACCGTCGGGTTTCAGATTGAGCACGAGGAGGACCTTGCAGACCGCCCCGATGCCGTCCCCTGGTATTATCCTTTGGAAGGTGACATCCGGAAGGCGCAGACGCTGTGGGATTACATTACTGTGTGGCGGATGAGCTGGAGCGGCAAGCTCGTGACGCAGAACACCGTTCGCATTTTGGAGATGCTCCGACTAGTGCCGAAGGGCACATTCGACGTCGGCGAGTCGTTGAAGATCGCTGCTGACGCGCTTGTCAAGGGCGGACAGACCAAGGTTCGTTCAGGATTATTTCATCATGATGCACTATGCTTATGCCTTTTTGCAGCTGTTCACGCCCATGTACCTCGTCGTCAGCCGAAAACCCAGTAACTAAGCTCTGACTTAGCTCCCTATCTTTACGATCATTACATATTTCGTATTATACCATAATGTTTTCTTTAGAGTCTGTAAGGATCGTGAATCGGATTGCACATATGCTGTTAGCGCGGGTGAAATGACGGGCCGGAAATCCTGGGCGTGACAGGAATCCGATAAACATGGAGGGTTCACACCCCGGGAGTTGCCGATCAGGCAGTGTGCGCAATCTTAGTCGCTTGTCTGCTGGGATGCAGTCGGATGCTTCTCCAAGCGTACCCTATAGGGTGATGACCGATCCCAGGGTACACAAAACGCGACTCCCGAAAGCTTATACCGACCAGCAGCTCGCTTTTCTCAAGAGGTATGAAAGCCAGTGGAGCTCCAGTCAGACAGACTGATGACCATGCTTTACGTACAGCAATCTCCCAGAGTTTGAGCGCAGATCGCAGGGTTCGGTAAGAGGGGATGCAAAGAAATACGCCCTGGAGAGAGCCTCGGATTTCATCGCAAGGTTTGGCCTCCCCGATGAGTTCGTTGGAGTCGAAGAATCAGAATCGCGCTTCAAGGAGGTACGTCGTCTTCTTCGCGTTATCCAGACGAAATTGCTCACTGTCTGCTAGCAAATATACAACTGGTTCAAGAACACTGTAGGCAGGACAAGAAGAAAGTTGGAGGGTCGGCCCAGGTCCGCCAAAAAAGCAGCGGAGAAAGGTACGCATGGTGGCAGGTGAAATGGTCAAATATTCACAGGCAATGCTAACTCTTGTTTGTTATCGCAGCCGCCCATAATGCCAGCGATTTGGCGTGGAATACTAATGTCGCAACCCCCAACATAGTTCCATATTCTCATGTCGAGAGCAGCTCCAGCAGCAGCCCAGTGGCCCCTCCGCAGACCCTCATCTCCCCAATCCAATATGGCGGCCTTCAACCCAGTGCAAGTATTGCCCCTCCTCCTCCTCCTCCGCATCCCCCAGCGCACTCTCCTCACATCACCCACAGCCACCCCTTGAGCTTGAACATTAGCCAGAGCACAGTGCGGGATGCATTCCTTCAGGGGCTCGACTCCTCCACGCTGGCATCCATGATCCACAGTTACGTTATCGCCCACCCATCCCCGACGCCCCTCACCGCTATCGTCGAAGCGCTCTTCGACGCCGTATCCTCGGAAAACACGTCCAGCGCCTTCATCCGCGACCCGCACCCGTATCTCCGGCGATTTCTGGACGCATCGACGTACTTCACCCCAGCCATTGTCCACGCCGGCGTCGCCGGCCCTCTAGCTGGCCCGCGCGCACTGCAGATGCTGATCCGCAAGTATTCCACCTGGACGCCGCATGCACCACCCCGGTTAACTTCGCAGGGCACAATTTCACGCGCCTCGGCGTCTTCTTCGCTATCCGATGAAATGCACCGCATTGCAAGCGACAGACAGCGCCGGAAGGACCATATCCAGTGGGCGCGAATCCACGCGGCGGCGCTCGAGCTCGGGATGCTGGGGATGGGCCGCGTTGGCGAGTCGGACAACAGCGGCTACGCATACGCCATGGGCAGAGCTTTCTCCGAGATGATGGCGCGTGATGCTGTTTGGGAGGCAGACGAGGTTGAGTGGGTGGCGGGTATCTGCGTTTTGCGCGCGGTGATTAGGACGGCTATGAGGGGCGATCGAAGACAAAGAGACGAGTATGACGAGCTGTTGCGGGCGTATGAGGGTAGGTGGAAGGAGATCAAGGACGAGGCCAGGCAAACTATGGTTACGGTGAGCTATTCTATTCAATTTGAGGTATTTCTTAGGTTGCTAATAATTGAGCCATGAGGATGTTCTTCTTGGCGCGAAGGACGACTTGACACGATTAGGCGAGTCGCTTTGAATTGGCGGTCTTGTTAGATGATATCCTTTATGGCCTATTTTATGTCCGCCGCTACTCTTATACCCCCCAAGTTTTCGACGCACATCTTGCTGTGAAAGTAATTTATTATTCATTTGTTTTGTACGTATATCAATCTGACTGTTGCATGAACTTTCGATGTCTGCTGCAATAGCTATTGAAGTATGCAAAATTTCACCCAACTAATGAACTTCCTTCATCGTAGGAAATTGGCAAATACACAGCACAGGAGGTGAGTGCTCTGTAATCTCAGCCTTGTTGTGCACAACTAACCATACATCGTTTCAGTTGCGAAGAAATGAAACGGTCTCCATCCGAGTCGTTTACATGGTTGCCCCAGCAAATTGTTCACCTGTTCAGTCGGGTGAAGTCGACGTGAATGAGCTTTTCCCAAGCTCCAGCAACTCCACATTTACGTTTCGGGGTACTTCCGTTTTCTATTTTCTACGACATATCGAAGGCCCGGGCTTATGTATCGTATTGAATGCTCTCGCAATATGGCCTTCCCTGATTTCTCCGACGAGTCCTTTGGGTTATTCGATGCGCACTAACTCTCCGTTTGTCATCATCGCGCGTCTTCGCAATTCAATTTGCTGGTGTACGATGGAGCTGAGGATTCAGTAACCTTGGTATATCTCTATCGGCCGAAAGACAAATTTAACGCCTAGTCCCTATGCCTCACCTCTCTTTCTTCTGCTGTCATGTAAGAGATCTAACAGGCTCTCCGCATCTCATTAATGTCGCTTTTGGTCTCAAATGTCAATCTGATACGCTCTGGATCTGGCAAGAGTTTTCCTATCCTTCCTATCCTTGGCTTATTCGCCACGAGACTTTGGCTCACTTTTCTTGCTCACACGTAGGCTACGCGGTCCACTATGATTCATCATATCGCATGCGATTCTTTTGAAAGTCATGCTTCCAAGTTACGACACGCGGACCCAGTTACATCACAAAGCGCAGTCTCCCACCATCTTCTGTGGACCTCTATAAGCATGTTGCATATCTGTCACTCACAAACATGGGTATATCAATGCTTGCCAGCACCGTACTTTCGATCAGCAATGACATTTTCTGCTTCTTCTCCGCTCAGTGATCGTTCGATCTCGTAGAAGTCTGTGTGTAACGATCCTTCGCCGTGGGTACATACATCGCAGAAGCTCAGCGTACGTTGCTATGTAGGCCGGTCTTTTAGGATGCCGCGATGGTCGCTTCTCGGACATTACTATGCGAATGGAGCTCGCAGTCCGTCTTTCAAGGGTTGAAATCAGGATGGTAATAACATCCCAGCTGTTTCGATCTTTCCTCAACGGCAAAGGGAAGCGGAAATCGCAGAACTGCAGGGGATATGCAATTGTTACAGTAGCAGGTAGCATTAATTAACTCATAATAATGCATATATCACTGTTTCTCGCAATAGTTTCTCGGCAAATTAGCACTCTCATCGCACTTTTCCTATTATTTTGGGACAGTTTCTTGCACTATACTCAGTAAATTGGAGACTACTGTAGACCGTTGCACCATGATGCTTTTATAGAGGTTGGTTAATGAGACCATCATACAGTTGCGAATGCGGAGACCACATATTAACGAATTGTTTCAAGCCTGTTGTCAAGATACCGAACCAGAGAATGGTTTCCTTCGAGGTGGTAAATGCAAAGACTGTAACAGAAAGCAACAGAAAAGCTGGTAAGCAGCAAAATTAATACACTCGCGATAATGTTTACATACAGAGATTATCCTTAGTACCATATGCTGGTGGAGTCGCGTCCGAAAGTCTATCTAGTATGGCGATATCAAGGTAACTCTAATCTGCTCCTTTCTCCACGCCTTGATGATCTACAGGTTGGGATCGCATTTAGAGTAGGGGAGCTTTAAAGTCTCAAGAGGGGATATCGTGGGATGGGACGGAATGATACATCTCCAGTATTGCCAATAGCTGTTGAAAGAAGCGTCGCCTTTGAACGAGAGGTCATCATTTAACAAATCACAGCGGGAAGCTCATCTGCTGTGACATAAGAGTGCCATAGGTAAAATGTGAGCAAGTTTAGTAATAGGCATGGCGATTGATGTCTTGACCAAGTAAGCTCTCGTACTATCTTTATCTTGTCTCTAGGGATAGATCAACCAATGATGGGACTTTTGGTAAAGCCACGTAGAACGTATTCAACGTTTATACCGGCAAAAGAAGAGCCCGTGAGGGCGCAAGAAGATCGCCGAATGAAGGAGATCACAGTATCGGAGAGTACGACATCATAGTCTATGTTCTCGAATCCGATAAAAGGCTTTTGTAAGAGGGGTGCGGTTATGCCTGCAATTATTCGCAGAACAAAGGGATTCCCGCCCCTAAGGTCAAGGACACGCAAGGAAGCGAGATTCATTGGTACCACCTCATCTTCAGAAAGCTGGCCGGTATCACTGGCTATCAGTTTTTGTAGGTTTAGCATCTGCATCAAGACTTGGAGCAATTGACCAAAATACGATCCACCAAAATGCAATGCAAAGGACGAAATCTAAGACAGTGGATATCCAGCACAAGGATAGGGATCTCGAAATGGTCCATACTCCATTCTGAGAGCTGCGGAGCGTCGTGAAAAATGTTGACAGGAATATTAAGGCGCACCAACGGGTCACCAAACATATCATTGTTGTCAGGATGAACGATTCCGAGAATAGGACAGCTTCCATCATCTGCAGGACTATGTAGGCAGGACAAAAAACCCGCGTGGAGTCGTAGCCTCGTCCATCGATGAGAATGCTCGTATGAGCTATGAAACGCGCGTGCCAATGGATCCGAGGGATAATTACCATATATGAAGCTTATATCCAAGGAACCTAGCCTGAACAAAGTAGACATCTGTCGACAAGATGAGGCGTCATCTTCGCAAAACATCCAACGCTTTTCACGACAGAAAGAATTCTGCTAGCAGAGTATGGCCCATATGGATAGCGGACCAAAGCTGAGGGATGTTCAGCGACATTCCGTCACCGAGTGCAAACTTTTTCCAATTGCCAAGTGATATCGTCCTCGTTCGAGGCATCAACATAAGGGCATAAGTGGAGAAACATTTCACTGAGCAGTTCGGCTGGTATTATTCGCATAGGAGATAGGGGAGCTCGCTGCTGGGATAGATAGGTCTGAGTTTCCTAATGCCGAGCTTTAGTTTTCTCAAAGACATTGATAGCTTCAATCTGCAAGATCTTGACGTTAAGGGAGGAAATTTCTGTTTGGATTTCATTTATTATATGTTTCATTGTTCCCTTCTCCTTCTTGGAAGGAGTATAGTCGGAGCGAAGAAAAGAGAGCGGCGATGAGAGTTTGACCGCATCTAGTGGGGCTAAAGAGTTGCGAGTGCCAAAATCAACATGTCCGCGACTCGGATCCGACATTTTTTCTGAACAGAATACAACTTCAGCCCAACTTCTGATGAAAATAGTCTGTCTTACCTTTATACTGAGTGGCCTGATGGCTGAGAAGTTGAAGGTTGTTGCTGGCAGCGGTTACCGTCAACGCAGTTTGGCTTCATGTGACATCATTGTGTGCAGTTGGTGAACAAAGGGGTCGGGATTACGCGCCGCGTACGCCCACAGACTCTTGCGCTGACCATGACAGACGAACTGAATCTCTTTTCGTCCGGTAATCATAATGCCCGCAGTACATCACAATGCACTTGATGCCGCAACTTTCCAGAGTTTGGGTCTCAATGAATACCTTGTAAAGGCGACCCAGGACCTCAACTACTCCGCTCCTACTGAAATCCAAGTCAAATGTATTCCTCCTGCTCTGGAAGGTCGAGATATTATTCAAATTGGAGCTACCACCTCTGGTTCAGAGAAAACGGCCGCGTTTGTCCTTCTCATTCTTCACAGGCTTTGGGACGAATTTTCCGGATTGGTCACATGTGTGCTTGCTCCCACTCGCGAGCTAGCGCACCAGATCTCGGCACAATTTGAAGTTCTTGGAGCAGGAATCGGTGTGAGATGCGTTACTATTGTTGGTGGGGAGGACAGAGTCACACAGGCAGTCGCTTTGACAAAGCGGCCTCATATCATCGTCGCCACTCCCGGAAGGTTGTATGACCATCTATATACCACCGAGGGATTTGATTTACACTTTCTCAAGTACTTGGTATGTGAATATAACAGATAGCACTAGGATAATCTAAACTACTTGCAGGTCCTGGATGAAGCCGATCGACTTTTAGACTATGATTTTGGCGCTACGATTGATAGCATTTTGAAGCTCATACCGAAGGAGCGCACTACGTATCTTTTCTCTGAAATAATGACGACCGCAGTTTCAAAGTTGCAGCAGGCAAGTCTATCGAATCCTGTTAGAGTAAAGGAATCGACAAGGTTAGTTTTTTTAAACTATACAAACACCTGCTTATATTTATTTCCTTCTAGATATAGAACGGCTCCTACCCTTCTGCAATACTACTCCCTTATTCCCTTAGGTCATAAAGAAGTACTTTTTGTTTATCTGCTGAATTTGTTATCGGGAAATTCGAACATCGTCTTTATGAGGACTGTTCACGATATACAACGGTGAATTTTGTTAAAAATCTACTATGCGAATACGGCACTGATTATGCTGCTTACAGGCTATGCATCATATTGCGCGCACTTGAATTCTTCCCCGTGCCGCTGCATGGTCAGCTTAGCGAAGGCCAGCGCCTTGAGGCAATCGACAGCTTCAAAAGCCGCAAGAGCAGTATATTGGTCGCCAGACGTTACTAGTCGGTGCGGTCTTTCTATAGATCTTTACCATCAAGCACTCATAAGATACCACAGCGGTCTCGATATCCCTTGTGTAGACGTGGTTATTAATTATGATTTCGCAGCGAATTTCAAAGATTATGTCCATCATGTTGGCAGGGTTAGTTTCTTTTTCAAGTTTACAAGAGTTATTTTTCATTGGCCCTCTTATTCTAAAGACAGCGCACGGAGGTTGTGCTGGAAAATCTATCACACTCACTACCCAATATGACATCGAGCCCATGCAACACTTAGAAGATGCTTTGGGCGAGAAGCTCACATTGTGGCCTATCGATGAAAGGGAAATGATGCTCTTGAAAGAACGCGTAGAGGAAGCTGGGAGAGCTGCAGCACACGAACTCAGCAAGAAGGATAGGTATACTCTTGGAGCCGTAGTCAAGCTGTAGTGTTATTCTGAGCACCTATGTGCTAACTTGAATGATATCACTACCAGCTCCATCGTCGTCCTGCTGCTCTCTTTAGCTTTATACAGCGTGCTACGTCGAGCAACCTTGAAAATAGTGACCCTCATCCAGCTAATGCACCGTCAATGATTATCGGGCCCGGGATCCACGACTCTGCACTGCCGCAGGATCTGTTTCGAATAATAGGCGCACCGGAGATCTTACAAAGTTCGGGCTATGTTATACTGCGGTCGGTTCTGTTTATGGCCACTATGACCGATGCGGCACCTCGCGGCACGTCCGCGGCCTATCAACCAAGCACGTATGTAGGCTTGACAGCTCCCATCGTAACGGAGAGATGAAACACATGTACACAGTCCAACAAGTTATAAGCTCCTCGATGATGAGCAAGATCCTGTACAGAGCTGGTCTCCTCCCCATCTACACTTCTATATTCAGAGCTGGTCTCATTCCTTCAACGAATCATCAAGTTCATAAACAGGTGAGTAACTGGCACTTTACTGAGCTAGTGCGTAGACTCATGTAGAGTACCATTAGACATTCCCAGCATCATTATGAAATTTACAGTCTTATTACTCGCTGGGCTCTTTTCCCTCACTTGGGTCGTCGCAGCTCCGCTTCCTGAGCCCGGGTTGAAAGCAGTCACGCCGACATCGAGTACCGTGTCTGCATCATCAACAGGAATCGCCCAGCCAACTGCGGCGGCGAAAGCTTCTGTTAAAGCCAGCCCAACCTGTCCTGCAGGCACGAGTCCGAACCCGAGTGCTACCCCGGAGAAGAAACCTACTGGAATCGCCGGCTTCTTCCACGGCATCAAGAATGCGTTTGTTGGGCTGGGACAGAAAATAGCTGCTGTATTCAAAGTATGTGGGCCTACAATATGTGTTTTTCGAACAGGGACTGAGAGATCTTTGCACAGGGAAAGAAGCCAGACAACCAGAAGGGGGCCTCGGCCAATTGTACCCCTAGTTCTACTGCGACGACTAGCGCCACTTCAAGCAGCGCGGCTGCTCGGGCTCCTAGTAGCACTCCTACGCCAGTGCCCTCGCCTGCATCCGACCCATCTGCACCACCTCCCCCACCTGCCCTGCCTGCTTCTAGCGAGGAAGGCTCTTCTCCTGAGGCTGCAGGCGACAAGGCAGTAGAGAGCAACCCCGAGCATGCTGGTAGCAAAGAAACCCTGCCCGAGTCTGTTCCTCCGTCCGACGGTGAAGCCACTGGCGGTGAGGAATCCGCAAAGCATGCAGCCATGAGAAGAAGGGCAGTAAGAAGATTGTATTAGATGTGCCATTCATTGGTAGTTGCCTAGACCTGGGAATATATATGATTATGGAGGATATGGTAGAAGGGCATCGAAGTTGTGAGACCTTCCGAGACCTTCTGAGTCAATGAGGGAGAGCGATTGGCTACCGGCGGCACTGGTCCGATCCTTGTGAGCGTTCCATTTTATCACGTGACTGGTTTAGTTTATTTGGAAGACGCGTCGCTGAGTCGCCAACTTCTTGCTTTCGGCTCCGACCTGCAGTCTACTCTTAAGTTATTCCTCCCTTCCCTCTTTCATAGCTCTCTCCACAAACTAATCGCTTTCTTGATAATTAGATTAAAGATTCTGGCAGAAATACACCCTGCTCTAAGGCTGCCACTTCCCCAACCTTGAACGTTATCGTTCAACTCACTGCGAGTCGCCGCGGATTGGTTATTTCTTATAGCAGTTCAAACGCATATGGCCGGTGCATTCAGCGGGCACCTCCTCAATTCATATATGGCTAATCAGTCCTTCAACTCATCAATAGTTTCGAATGGCAACGTAACGTTCGACCCGAACATGCATGGGACGCCAGGTTTTGGGCAGCAGTCCTTCTCCTTCCTCAACAACTCATCCTTCAACGAACACCTTTCCGATGCTACTGCACATAAAATTGCAGCACTCCAGACGAAACTGAACCAAAAACTTGGACCAGAATATATCTCTCAACGTCCAGGTCCTGGAGGTGGCCCAAAGCTCACGTACGCTGAGGGCTGGAAAATCATTAACCTCGCCAACGAAGTATTCGGGTTCAACGGCTGGAGTTCGAGCATTATCAACCTCACGACAGACTTTATTGATTATAACGAAGAATCGAGAAGGTATACTGTAGGGGTGACGGCGGTCATAAAGGTCACTTTGCGGGACGGAGTATTTCACGAGGATATCGGATATGGGATGCTGGAGAACTCGAAAAGCAAGGGAGCGGCTATCGATAAAGTTCGTCTATGCTTCTGCTTCTGCTTTCTTAACTGACTTTTTGGGCGTAGTGTAAGAAGGAGGCAGTGACAGATGGGCTGAAGCGTGCCCTCAGGAGTTTTGGTAACCTTCTTGGCAATTGTCTTTACGACAAATCGTATACGCAAGAGGTTATCAAGATCAAGGTACCTCCGGTAAACAATATCTACGTTTCCCCAGCTTCATCTGCTGATGTTACATTACAGCCTAAATTCGACAAAAACGACCTCCATCGACGACCAGAATTCCAAGAAACGAAACCTAATGTTACGTCCACCTCAACATCCAACCCCAGCTCCGCTGGACCTTCCAAACTCCAACCTCCAAACTTCGATCATAGCATGGTAACTCCAACCCGACCTCCGCAACCACCGAAGCCACAGACATCCCTGCCTTCGCATATGCGCTCTGAAGTACGCGCATCGAATGCGACTGCATCTTCATCCTCAAGTGCATCTGTGAATCCGACGGTGGACAAAGGCAAAGCCCCTGCCCACCAGCAGCAGCGTCCACCTGCAAACGTAACCAATCCCACTCCACCCCAGCCTCTGAACCAGCCCCTCCATCCACTTCCGAACCAGCCTCCACGCCCACCTCAGCCTCCTGAGCAGACAGTGACATTCAAAGACCCACTTCCAGTCCAACCGAAGCCTCACAGTGCAGCTGCGATGTCTAGACTCGCTGCTCTATCTGCCCCTGCCCCTGCGAAAGCAGAAGATAGAGATGAGTCATTCAATTTCTACTCGGATGATGACGCTTTCCTCGCCGCCGTTGATCTTGGAGATGGCAACCTCACGCAACCTATGGCGGACATGGTGGCCGATAAGGGGAGACCGATAGAGGAAGATGATCTGGGGAGACCAGTGGACGAGGACGCTGATATGGGTAGGCCATTCGACGATTCAGGTGGTCTTTCTGCCAATGAAGGCAGTATGGAGAGTATACCTGTACAGAGGACAATAAATGTCGGCGCTACGGAAGATAGCAAGGAAGGCGGAAAGAACTCGGCATCTAGGATGAGCGCGATCTCTGCTGCTTTAAACGACGGCACACGGCCTGCTTCCGGGATGCTGTCAAGATTATTGCCCCAGCAGCAGTCGGCAGCAAATGCGCATACGGCAAATCCAGGAGCGCGGGCGCGACCTCCTGTACCTATAATCGCGCAGAAGAATCAACCACAACATCACGCACCACGGCCTCAGCAACAACAACAGAATCAGAACTCGAATCCGCATCCCAATTGTGAGCAAGCTTCATCAAGCAATGGTCTCTCCAGGCGTCCATCCACTCCTTCCATGGGTGGATTTCATTTTCCACAAGGAGTGGTACGTTCATTTCTATTCATATATTGCTCTCTTGTCCTCATACGATATCCCTGTATTTTAGCAGAATCCCCTTCAGTCATCGAGTAGTTCAGGTATTGGGACAAAAAGGCCGGCAGAGGCTATAGGGTATGTAAGCTTATTCCCTTTTAAAGCTTTTTGTCGGTGCTGATCGCCCGACGTCTTCCGCAAAAGTGCTAATACGTCTGCACCAAGCTCGAACTATCGGGGATCAAGACCTGGAATGGGTCTCCACCAGGCTTCAGGTGGGCAAGGCCGAAGAGAAGTTCTTGGACGGTTGGAGCTCGGGGATGGAGGCGACGTCAAACGAGCAAGGAGGTAGCACGTCTTGATTGCAGTCAAAAGTTGTCTGAAAGCCTGCTGCTTCTGGAGTTTTCTATATGGTCTGCTTTAGAATTTGATACTTTTACAAATCATGGGAGATTATTTGGCGAAAAATGCACTGTAACATAGTGCACGAGCTTGTATTTTTTTACTACTGTATTCACCACCTTTACAAGATACTTACTACGCCTTTCATGTACTTTTTTATTGGCGACGGATGTTAAAAAGTGAAAGTGCACGCCTCATAGTCGATCACAAAGCAGTGGATTCGCGTTTGACCTCGGTAAGCTCGAGAGGTAAACGGATGCGTAACTACATTCAAAGTAGACTACTATATACTACTTGATGAAGCAAATACTAATTGCGGATAGCCACAAAAATGAAGGCAATGATGGACTACCCAAGGAACCCAAAAAAGAGATACCCGCGATGATCCAGAGTGCATCGCGAAATGCTCGCAAACGAGCGCCCATTATTCCAATAGAAGAGTTACGTAAAGAGTAACAGTCGAAGCTTTTCGGCGTTTGCATGAATCTGTCTGAAACTGCTTTAGTAACATTAGTTATTAATTTATTGCCTAAATAACTAGTTTTATGTTGAATAACTACTTCCTGCTCCAAATAACTAGACTATAATCATGCCTCCGAACTATGACGGCTAAATTTTTGCTTCCGAGTTATGGCACCTAATAAATCGTGTAATCCCGCCTTCCTGCTTAAGGGTGACCGACGCTTGGCCTGATTCGGACCGAAGACGTCCCGAAAACACTCTGCATGGCTCGCCAATAACAAATAGTTATATGTGTTGGCCATCAGGAAAACAAAGAAAAATGGGTCTAGGTTTATATAGACAGATATACCTTTAGCTGAAAAATAATTGGTATCATAAGTATATTTATTAC